>JAMWET010003864.1:0-40000 GCA_024036415.1 Prochilodus magdalenae
TCTTTCTTCCTCTCAGCCATCTATAGCCACGATTTCCCCCCCCGCCTCCTCTTTTGACGGACCACCGAGCCCTTAATGTGCGTGGTTGATTCATTCTCAGGACCGCTGTGATGCGGTAGTGGTGTCTGTTTGTTGGGTCAGACTCAGTGTGAGGAAATGTCATTTTTTTTATATATGGTTCGTTTTTTGACCTACACATCTACACTGTGCCGCCACTTGAAATTCTCTGTGTGGGTCCTCTAATCCTGACCCCGAAGCCATGGCACTGAGGTCCATGCTAATGCATACAACCAAGGCTAGTACTGAACTCCTTCCCAGTAGTCCTAACAACAAATAATTATATCTGATTATTTATTAATATTATTATTATTTTATTAAAATTTTTTTTTTTACTATTGCGCTATTGATCTGTTTAGTTCTTATAAAAGTGGTATTTTGGTTATACCTATCAACTATTCATACATTTATAGTTTTTGATTGGCTAACTTGTAAGTTAGTTGTCTACTATACCACTAACAGGATAATATTATTCTTATTCTTATTTTATTATTATTTCAATGTGCTACTAAGTGCTGCTGTTTCTCAGCACATCATTAATTGTGTTTGACTTTTTCCTCTGGATTCAGGGTTTCTGGGTTAATTAGTTATCTTTAAACAGGATAACAGACTTGTCCAGTTACGATATTCACTTTATGATTGACTGAGATCATTAATTATGATACCCTTCAGCATTTTCAAAGAACTGAACATAGTGTGATATGGTAAAAAATAAACAGAGCCTGTTCTGATCCTGTGGAGCTGTATCTGTGTAAGTGTTGGCTAGACATCACAGAATCTTATATTTCACCTCTTATTAATACGGTTATTAACTGTCAGATCTGAAATGCCTATGGATTTCCTAAGTTCTGCGTTTCATGGTCAGCAGTCTCTGTTGATACAGTGTGGAATGTGATCTACCGTCACTGTGCCGCGTTCAGGGAACTTTTGGTTTCCTTCTCTCAGGCTGTCGGAGCTGTTCCTGAAGGAAGCTGCTGTCTGGAATATGAACCCTGTCGCCAGGCCACCTCACGAACCAGGAGAACTACAGAGGTCTAGATAAGGGTGAGTGGGTGGTGAGTGTTCGGAACGTAAGTGCATGTCTCATTAAACACATTAAACCGCCAGTTAGTGCATTTAAGACCATCGTTAAGCGACGTGTTTAATGGAAGCCTGAGTCTGGTACTGTGCTGCCACTGCAGAAGTTTTATTGATCTTAAAGCCGTCAAGTGTGCACCGTTTATTTTTGGCCAGGCTATTTTCAAACAAGCCTCTTTGAACATCTAAAAGACATTAGGAGATTACTGTATTGTGTTTGTTGTGCATTGATCTTCCGCACACTTGGTCACATGCGCTCTGGGTTTTTACAGCACCATCTCTTTACAGCACCACGTCCCACACTACTTGATCACAGACTAATCAGACATTTGTTCCTCTGCCTCAAACTCAACACTCCTCCCTCAAACACTCAACACTCCTCCCTCAAACACTCGACACTCCTCCCTCAACACTCCTACAACAAGCGACACTCCTCCCTCAAACCCTCAACACTCCTACAACCGACACTCCCCCTCAAACACACTACACTCCTACAACAAGCGACACTCCTCCCTCAAACACTCAGTACTCCCCCAAAACACTCGATACTCCCCTCTAAAACACTCAGCACTCCCCTTCAAACACTCAACCCCCCCCCCCCTCAAACACTCGACACTCCCCCTAAAGCACTCGACACTCCTCTAAAACGCTCAACACTCCCCCTAAAGCACTCAACAGTCCTCCAAAACGCTCAACACTCCTCCAAAACGCTCAACACTCCCCCTAAAGCACTCAACACTCCGCCAAAACGCTCGACACTCCCCCCTCAAACATTTGACACTCCTACAACAAGCGACACTCTCCCTCAAACACTCAACACTCCTGCTAAAACATTCGACACTCACCCTCAAACACGCGACACTAAAGGCTGCATGCAAGAAAATACATTGATCTCCCTCCAGAAAGTTTGGTCAGTCTGTGTTTATCTCACCACAAACAGGACGTGAAAGTTTGGAGGCCCTGTAATGAGATGCTAAAATGGTACTTCACCTTGTAAGCCCACCAGGTTCTATCTCTTCTGGTGTTGTGCCGAATTCCTGGCATAGGCTTCCAAGATCACCTGTGACTGAAACGTACCTAACACAGTGTAGCTTCAATAACGTTTGGGTTTGGATACAGTCGCGGGTATTTATAACCCCATCATTCTCGTGCCGCACCATCTGCAGCACTGCACCACCTTAAACACCCAAGCTGACCAAATTTTCAGCCTTGTCTGACGAGTCATTTCAGTAACTCCACGCCAGTGATGATGATTTGATGGCAGTTCTTG
The DNA here is from genome assembly GCA_024036415.1 of Prochilodus magdalenae. Taxonomy (NCBI): domain Eukaryota; kingdom Metazoa; phylum Chordata; class Actinopteri; order Characiformes; family Prochilodontidae; genus Prochilodus; species Prochilodus magdalenae. The sequence continues at coordinate 2,405 of JAMWET010003864.1, forward strand.
CCCATACCCCGTATGCAGGAGCTGCTATTTTCAGGAGGCGTTCTGCACTCATAGCTGGCTCTGTGGGTATAGTGCAGCTTCGCCTGCGTGTTTGGAGGCCAGTGGTGCAGAGGCTTTGAGGTTTGTGTTGTTGAAATAGTGCTGCGGCTGAAGAGGAAGAGGTAAGACATGGTGACTGTTTTTCCTGTCTGTACGTGGTTGCGTTATTTTTGTTATTGTGCAAAGCTGCTAGGCCTGTTGCTGGGCCTGCTGCTGGGCTTGCTGCTGGGTCTAGGAGCCTGAGTGGGGTGGCCATGCTAAAGATCATGGGAGGTGTGTGTCCTCCAGGATAGAGAGCAGTGTTGTTGTTGTTGTTGTTGTTGTTGTTGTTTGTTAGTTTAGGTTGTGTGAATGTGTTTGCCATTTTGAATTAAGGTGTGGGTCTAATTACTGTGTTTGTGTGTGAGGCAGGGGTGGGGGGTGTCACTGAAGGTTGTGGTTAGTGGTGACTTCCCCTGTAAGTTCAATGCCTTAGTACACTACTCGCAGCTGAATCACAGCCTCCATTAGACTGTTTTTAAAACTACCACACACGTTAATCACACTGAGTTAAAACAGATGCAACACGGCCTAACGTTAATCAAACTGGGTTTAAACCGATACGACACGGCCTAACATTAATCACACTGTGTTTAAAACGGATATGACATGGCCTAACGTTAAATACACGGATACGACACACTCAGTTAAAACAGATGCGACATGGCGTAACGTAGATCACATCATGTTTAAAATGGATATGACGCGGCCTAACGTTAATCACACTGAGTTAAAACAGATACGACACGGCCTAACGTTAATCACACTGCATTTAAAACGGATACAACATGGCCTAGCATTAATCACACTGAGTTAAAACAGATACGACACGGCCTAACGTTAATCACACTGCATTTAAAACGGATACAACATGGCCTAGCGTTAATCACACTCAGTTCAAACAGATACGACACGGCCTAACGCTATTCACACTGCGTTTAAAACAGCTATGGCACGGCCTAATTTTAATCATGCTGTGTTTAAAATAGATATGGTGCGGCCTAATGTTAATCACACTGTGTTTCAAAACAGATATGACACGGCCTTACATTAATCACGCTGCATTTAAAACGGATGTGACACGGCCTAGCGTTAATCACACTGTGTTTAAAACGGGTACAACGCGGCCTAATGTTAAACACACTGCATTTAAAACGGATACAACATGGCCTAGCGTTAATCACACTGCGTTTAAAACAAATACAACACGACCTAACGTTAATCACACTCAGTTCAAACAGATATGACATGGCCTAACGCTATTCACACTGTGTTTAAAACAGGTACAACACAGCCAAACATTAATCACACTGTATTTAAAACGGATGTGACGCGGCCTCGCGTTAATCACACTGTGTTTAAAACGGGTACAACGCGGCCTAACGTTAATCACACTGTGGTTAATACGGAGTGACGTGGTCTAACATTAATCACACTGCGTTTAAAAACGAATTCAGTATAACCTTGCATGCCTCACACATAATTTGGTTTAAACCAACTTAATAATAGGTGATAATTATTCTGACTGATTGACGGTGTGATAACTCTGGACCTGGTTACCTGGCCTAGTGCATCTATGCCAGAAATGATTCAGTGGTCTGTAGAACAGAACACAGTACAGCGTCAGTCTACTGGAACAGAGAATAGTATGCATGACATTTGAAAGCATCATTTGATACTTTGTGCGGCTCTTTTAAACTTCCTCTCCATCTGAACTGACGGGTTATAATTTTAGAGAGAAGATGGTGTGCGCTGTTCTCATGCAGGTTTGTTTGCGTGCTGAACTTCATTCTGTCTGTTTACTCTGAGAGGGAAATGGCTGAAACACACAGAATGAGAACTGGAACTCAGCCTTTCTGCAGCCAGACTTGTTTTATATTGTAACATGAGCTGTGTGTGTGTGTGTGTATATGTGTGTGTGAATGTGTGCGCGTGTGCGTGTGTGTGTGTGTGTATGTGTGCGTGTGTGTGTGTGAGTGTGTGTGTCAGTGCCGCTGGGTATCTGGCTCTGAAACAGAGTTAATGAGGTTAATTAGTTTGATCATGGGCTTCAGTTCAGCTCCTCATACAGGTTTGTGTGTGTGTGTGTGTGTGTGTGTGTGTCCTCGGTCGCATTAAGCATCAAGTTAGGTGAACTAGATCGGTGCAGCTTTCCTGCTAAGCAGTGATTCACCACACACGTCTTTAAAAGTAAAAAAGCCCCCACACATTAAACTTGAGCTTTCCATGGTTGATGGTTCATGTTTTAGAAACTTAAGAGAATCTACATTAATCCACTTTAACTCTTAAATATACTTTTCTCATTGTTTGTTGGTTTTCTGCTCCACTGGCAGGTTACACTGGCGGTCAGAGCCTGACCAACATCCAGTAGAATCTCCCGCTCACAGTTACCTGCCCGAGTGACCTGTTTCCAGAGATCCCGTTTTACTCAAACATGCTCTGGTCTCAGATTCACACTGACTTGACTTGTTTTTTATGCAGGCAAGTCATTATAAACACTCTTGTTGTCAGTGATGGCGCACAGCACTCGAGGTCTGTGTTAATGAGTGTCAAGGGATGCAGGAAGTAAATGTATGTGCGTGTGTGTGTGTGTGTATGTCTGTGACATTACCACGGGACTGTCCTTAACACCACGTCAAAAACCGTCACCAAAGACTGCAGTGGTGTCCGTACTCAGACTTGTCCATGGAGGACTCAGAATGGCAGCGGTGTCATCTTCGTGACGAAGTTCCCGCTGTATCGTCTTGGTGGAGACGTCCCAAACGAGTCCGTGTGTGGAGGCAACCGTGGTCCAGCACCTAAGAGGAAACGGTTTGTTGTTACACCTCACGTCCAGAAGGCCTGGTGTCCCTCACCTCCAGCCCTACCGCACCATCCTGCAGGAACTGTGTGAGGATGTTCAAGCTGCATGGGATGGCCTTATCACAGGACAAACCATTAGGAACCTCTACAGCTGCCATAACCGAGACGTATTGGCGTTTTTGGGTTAGCAAACACGGCGGCCCGACGCCATATTGAGAGACAGACTTCTGTATGTGTAGCTCAATAAATATTGATCATATCAGTCTAAACTTATCATCAGTTATTGATCCTGGTCACCTTTATCTTCCTTCCCAACAGCATTCCCAATCCCACACCTCCTTCTGTGTGCAGATGTTCTTTGATGATGTTGGATGTTAATTCTTGATGTTTGGGGTTCGGTGGGTGAAAGTGGGAATTCAGCCTTCATTAAACGGACTGCTGCCCGCTCCGCTCTGGACTGATAAGGCTGCTAGCATGTAGCTGACAGAGGGTCAGAGCCCTTGCTCTCCTGAGAGATTAGCATCTATCCCGTGTGTTCTGTGCACACACAGTGTGAGACCACTCTTATCGCTAGAAATCCGTCCGCCACAAGCGTGCAACGTTATCTTCGGAATTTGTGCCTTTGAGTTTTCCTTTTTCCATAACGTTTCCTCGGAAAGTGAGAGACATCGCGAATGTAACTCACTAGTTTGCCTGGGCAAGGCAGGGCTGAAAGTTAGCTGAGGTTCTAGTGACACCGAGCGTCCTTACTCTCTCTGTTTGTTGACTGGGTTGGCAAATGACCCCTGACTGTGCTGGAGACAGTGTAGCGGTCAAACCTGCTAGGAGCATCTGAGACACAAACTATCTCCTCTCTCCCTCTCTCTGTCTCCTCCTCTCTCTCTCCTCCCCTCTCTCTCCATCACTCGCTCTCTCTCTCTCTCTCTCTCTCTCTCTCTCTCTCTCTGGCTCTGTCTCCCTCTGTCTCCCCCGTCTCTCTTCTCTCTCGCTCAGCTTTGGCACAGTTATAATGTCGTCCATTGTTTTAGGCAGCTTGTGACAGGAGGAGGAAAAAGAGAAAGTAAACTGAAGAGGAGATGAAAGGAGATAATGGTAGACCGCTCTTCCTCTTCATCGTTTATTTCCTGGGTGTTCCTGTTTGCTGCAGACCAGCCCGGCCGTGTCTACGCGGACCCTCCACACGTTTCTGAACCAGCTGTTTGTTTTTGTTACATTCCCCTCCGGCCATAAAGCAGCAGGCTGGTCCATCTTTCACCTACTGTACAAACAGAGGCGAGAACTGGAGTTGCGCATTAACTTCACAACCGTCCGCCTACCTGCCTACAGTTAAGTGCAGTCTGTGTTTTCTGTAGTCCTACATTTCAGTTCAAACTTGAACCTTTTTTGATTAATGGTACGTCACAGTTACAGGTGAAGTGTGCTGGATTTCAGTTATAAAAGGTGGCAGTTCTGTGTTTTCTGTGGTTCTACATCTCAGCTAAGGGTTCAATCTGCATGCTACATTATTAAGGGTCAGTGTGCTGGAAAAAAATGCTCTTTGCTGAGGTTCCGTCTGTTACTCTTATGGCTGAGGTTCTCTGTACTCTTAGTCCGCTAACTGTACTCTATGCCTGGGTTCTCTGTACACTATAGGCTGGGATTTTCTGTAGCTCTTTATAGTAGCGGCAAAAACAAGCAAACGGGAGCAAAAAAAAAAAACTCAAAAAAAAGAAAAACCAGGAGAAAGATACGCCAAAAAAAAAAAAAAAAAAAAAAAGGAGGCCATGCTGTAATATAAATGGGTTAATATGAAAATACTCTGGTAGTAGACTGCATACTGCTAGTGGCTGGGTTCGAGGGAATCTATGTTGGGTTCATCTGTAGGGAAGATAGGGAAGGAATCAGGAAGATAAAAAAATGCTGATTGCTCTGTAATATTAAAAAAAATGGCTGGGTTAGACTGTACTCTATAGGGCCAAACTGTAATACTAGTTAAAGGTTGCAGTCTGGTTTCTGGGGAAATTGAGAAGACAAAAGCATGCTTCAGCTAAGGGTTTCAATCTGCATTGCTACTATTAAGAACTAATTAAGGGATGCAGTGTGCTGGAAAAAATGCCTCTTTGCTGGGTTCTCTGGTAGCTCTACAGTACCTACTGAACTCTTATGCTGGGGTTCCGCTATACCTCTGTAGCGACTACATGTACTCTATGCTGGGTTTTTCTTCTCTGTATCTCTATGCCTGGGTTCTGCTGTAGCATCTATTAAAAGTACGCACTGCCCACTGTAGCTCTATGATTGGTTGCTCTGTACACATATGCTGGTTTCTGGTACTCTATAAGTAGGGCGCGTTCAGCCAGCCTTGCTGTAGGCTCTACTGGGTTCTCTATAGCTCTGTAAGTGCTACTTAGTAGCTCTTAGGTCTGGTTCTCTGTAGCTCTATGACTGGGTTCTCTGTACTCTATAGTACCTTCATGAACTCTATGCCTGGATTCTTTTGTACTCTATGGCTGGGTTCTCTGTTACTTCTGATGAGTACCGCCAAAAGAACTCTATACTGGCGTTCTCTGTACCACTATGGCGGGGTGCTCTGTACTCATGTGATACTCTCTTGTGCTCTATGGATGAAGTCTCGCTGTATCGCTATGTTGGGTTCTCTGTTACTCTGTAGTACGCTCTGTACTCTATTGCAGTGGTCTCTGTAGCTCTATTAGTTGACCTTCTGTACTCTATGGGCTGGGTTCCCAGGTATTGCTATAGCCTGCTATGGCAGGGTTCTCTGTTACTCTATCTCGGGTTCTGCTGTGACTCTGTAAGTAGCCTCTGTATTCTTATGGGGCGGGTTCTCTGTTACTCGATAGTACGGGCTCTGTTACTCTATTCTGGGTTCTCTGTACTACTTGCTGTTGCAGCACTGGTCACTTAGATGACCATATTGGGTGGGCTTCTGCTGCTCTTCCTGCAGCCGTTCTTGCCTGGTGGGCATTATTACAGCAGGTGGGGCACTTAGAGGCTCTTTACTGATGACTTCAGCACTTACGTTTTCCTCTCACTCACTGCCACTACTCGTGCATTTTAGGGTCTCTGCCCTCATTTTCCTCCTTTTCTTCCAGTTTCCTTCATTCCTCCATTCTCTGACACCCTGTTACTTTTCTCTTTCTCTCAATTTTTCTCACTGTTCCTCTGGCCGCCTCCTTCTGGGGCGTCCCTCCTCTCCCTCCTCTCGTCTCTCTCTCTCTCGAGTCTTCACGTCTCCCTCTCTCTTCTCTCTCTCTCTGCTCTCCTCTCTCTCCTCTCTCTCTCAGCTCTCGTGGCGTGTCCTCTCCTCGTCTCTCTCTCTCCCTAATCTCATCTCTCTCTCTCTCCCTCTTCTCTCTCCTCTTCTCAAGTCTCTTCTCCTTCCTCTCCTCAGTAATGAGGTGTCGAGCGGCTGTTTTGTCATGTAAATGCTAGGTGTGGCCTACCAGGGGGGGTGGGTTTGGTAGGTATTACTGAGGGGAGGTTCTGAACGACTCATTGAACATCCAACTCGCTCTTTCCTGGCTGACAACACAAACACAGAGGGGTGTAATTGATTGCTCTGGGGCACCCAGCCCACTTGGTGTTTGTATGTATGTGTGTGTGGGCTGGGGGGGGGGGGGTGTGGTGGGGCCTGTCGGGGTTCCACGGTTCTATTAGCTACACTCCTAGAGCACTCTACCTTTGCTGGTTGCCACGGGCTGGTAGGATGGACAGTCTAGAGACGATAGCTCTCATCTCTGCTGGACATTTTTTGTGACATTTTTTGATCAGGGGTTTTACGCCAGTGGGTAAGGAATAATGATGCTCTGGAGGAACAGCTGGTTTGGTTAGAGGCAGATGTCCGTACGTAGGAAATGAAAATCAATAAAAAACAGAAAGCGAGGAGTTTTTCCAGTCATGGTGACCAAACTTTCACTTTATTATCTGTAACCCTCGTAAAACAGTTATCCATATTTCCATAAGAGGAATCCACACGCGCGACTGACTGCACAGCTTGAACATTCCTCACACAGTTCCTGCAGAATGGTGGGCGGTAGGGGTGGAGGATCACACCAGGTCTTCTGGACGTGCAACAACACCAAACCGTTCATCTTGGTGCTGACAACTACGGGGCCTCCACACACTAGAACTCGTTGGGCGTCTCCACCAAGGGACTCGTCACTTGAAGATGACTCCACGCTGCCATTCTGAGTCACTGAGTGCACCCATGCCCCCCGGTCTTGGTACGACACCACTGCATTCTTTGGTGACGGTGACGTGGTGTTAAGGACAGTCAGTGGTAACGGTCTGTGTGCATGTAGTCCTGCGTGGTGCAGCCTGTCTGCCGATGGTGCTGCACTAACAGGATGACCCATGGAGGACACCTCACTGCTCGCTGTGAGGTCTGTAATGGTGGCTGTTGGTCTTCAGAAGTCCTTGCCTAATGACCGGGGTGCTATGAAAGCGGCTTGAATCGTTGGCATGTCTTCATCACGATGTCAAATCGCTACCCCCACACTGGTTTCATTCCTGGGAGTTGGCTCCTTCTGGCTGAAGCTACTCTTTGTGAAGCACGTAACTACGCGAGTCAGAGGCAGTGCTTGTAATGGTTTTATGGGGGTTAGCAGGGGATATGATGATTCATTATTAAGAACGCCTCGACTCTATACTATACAGCAGGAGCTCGATCGCATCACTCAGCCTTTTCAGACCCTCTATTGGAATTCCTGTCCTGGGTCTCCTCAATCTTCTCGAGGTCAGAGTTTCCCAGTGATCAATCATCAGGATCGTCGTTAATTAATCTGTCACTCATTTCCGTCAGTTTGGTCACCAGCGACAATCTCCCCCCCCTCCGCACCACCTGAGTCTTTAATGGCAGATTTTTAAAAGCTCCTAATTGGAAATCCATTGGAGAACGATGTGTGACCCCAGGCCAGATGTACCGGTAGGCACACGCCGACGTCCACCACTGCGAACTTTATTAGGGATTTTAAATAACTACCTGCCTCATACAGAGAACACGAACAAGGCTACAGCACATTATATCCAGAATATCAGTTGTCAAAGTAGCTGGTTGATACCATTTAGCATACCATAACGAATGTGTAGCACGGCTCCCTCCACCAACCATGGAACATCTGTTACTGGATTGGGGCATGTGACTGACGAGGTTCTGGGTATGTAGGCTCACATTCAGTGTTCAGCACACTCTACATCAAAGGGATTGGTCAGGTGGTCACAGGTATGGCTAGTGTATGCCTTCCCTGCTCGTATGCAGTTCCGAGGAGATATTCGCTGTTAGACTGTGCATTGTACATCCACTGCTGGTGGAGAGCCCGTATGAACCGTACTCCATTCGCATACACCTAGCAGATTCAGGCTAACTTCGCTTGTCACACACTATGGTTCTATTGGCTGCACTCAGCCCGTACTACTAAACGGCAGTGCCGCATCCTTGTTAGTCCTATGCATTAACATCGGGCTCTGGAGGCGCATATTTCCACACTATCTGTAACGAGACATTCCTGGCAGTCTGTAGGAACCTATTAGCAAATCTATGGGATTGCCTCGGCGCAAGCTCACAACCAACAGGGATTTATAGGCAGCGCCTATCTGCAGCAATCCTAGAGATTACTACGGCCCTTAAACATTATTTTTTTTCCTATGATTTTTATAATTATATATACTATCTCTACAGACGTCAATATAAAATGTGTCTGTTTATGTGTGTGTGTGCTGTGGTGTGTCTGTGTGTGTGTATTATGTGTATATAGATATATATATATATATATTTATTGAAGTCACTGCTATTCTGATTCAGTTATGGCGCGGCCATGCTAATGTGAGCAGGGGCGTTCCTCACTAGCTTTACGATTATCTAGCCTTGTACGGCTCCGGAGCGCACTGGGGGGGGGGGCGAAACTAGCAGTGAGTACCAAACGTGTGTTGACCGGTGAACCTCATTTGGAGAAGAGTGAAGTTTCTCTCCCACCTGCCACTCGAATGTTCTGCCGTGTTGGTTAAAGACTGCATGAACATTTAACCTCCTACACATTTTAAGGTGGTATGCTAACTTCCTTCAGTCTTTAAGGTGAACCACTTGTGACCTGCTCATTTAATGTGGCACAGGCTGATGACCCCAGCTCTTTAAAGAGGAGCTTCCGTGTCCTAATTCTTTAAGGTGGCACAGTCTCACCTGGTTATTAAAGGTGAAACCTGGTTGTTTATAGTGCCATGAACTCTAACACTCATTAACTCCAGCTCACAGAACTCTGGACCTGTAAGCTCGGAGGATGCTGTGTGCCTTGTGTTCTTTCATTAAACCACCATTAATTCCTGGATATACTGTACTTTTTGAATTTCTTATTTATATTAATAAACTTCATTGATTAACTGCGTGTACAGTGTGGACCATAGAGCCATGTCGCTCTGCACTAGCAGCTGATCATGCTATACGTGTATGTGGTATGTACTGTTGAAAACTGTGTTTCTTTTTGAACTGAACTCCATGTGGTTTGTGTTGAGGCTTTTTCTGCAGTGCTATGAGCGTGAGATCAATACTCCCACTGTAACAGCAGAATGGTGTCCTTCAGTAATCAATGCATACCTAATAAATAGCATGGATGCTGCCGGAGGGACGAACTGACCTGTTGACCTGCTTTAGACTAGAAGTTGTCGGTGTGCTTTGTTGAATCAAGCTTTAAAAGGCTTCTCGTCATATGCAAACAATGCAGGTGCGCTCAGGTTACGTGGACGTCATTGTCACTGCTTGGTTGAGAATGGTTCACCACTTTAATCTGTCCAGTCAGAAGTAGGCCAGATCAGAAAGTGTCTATAGCTGAAGGGCTTAAGTGTCTTTTAAAGCTTTAAAATTGGAGGTAAACGTTAGCTGAAGTTGATGGTAAACGTTCAGTTGATGTAAAACCCATTACTTAACCTATTGCCTTTCTACACACAGCCTCTTTGAGAGCCTTAAGGCTTTAGCTATAGTTAGATAACAGGTGTTAGCAAGTTAGCTATAGTAGCTGTGCCAACAGCTGATACTGGGCAAGTTTTGAACATTATGAAGCCCAGACTTAACTGGAATTGCCTTGCACATGAAGGGTCATTTTGACTAGCACTTTCGTTATACCCTGGATAGCAAAAGGATAGCAGCCACTGCTGTTTCGCTCAGCGTGTTCTGGGCTGTCCATCTCTGGATACGCAGTTAATGCTAACTACCTGGGTAGCTAGATTGCTAAGTAAGCCTTAACTAAAGACTGACAAAGTCCGAATAGCCGACTGCAATTGAGTTCGTCGCCTACAGCGTTCTTAACAAACTGCTTTAGCAATAGCTAGATAACAGTTGCTAAGATAACTCAATTCGCTGTAGCAGTTTTAATGCAGATGGCTATAGAAATCAAGCTAGCCATGGAACCCATATATACAGGGCTTGTTAGCTTTAAGGCTTTAGCTATGACTAGCAGTTATTAGCCTAGTTAGTAGCCTAAACTGATACATTATATTGGCAAGTGATGGAGCTTTAGCATTAGCTAGATAACAGTTGCTAAGTTTGCTCAGTTAGCTGTATTAGCCTTAATGAATGGTTGGCAATCGGTTCATATTTTAAATCGAATTATAGAAGCCATAATCTAACTTACTTGGACTTTTACATACATATTCCTGGTTGCGTTGAGGTTTTAGGTTTGGCTATGCTGGATACCACTTGCTGAGTTAACCTGTTAGCTATGGTAGGCTTTACCAATGATTGGTAATCAGTTTATATTTTAAATTAAACTTAGAAGCCATAACTTGATTGCCCCTTGACATACAGTGTCCTTGATAGCTTTAAGGTTATAGCTGGGTAACTGTGGCTAAGTTAGCCTACAGTACAGTACTAACCCTACAGTGAGGTAAAGTAGCCTTAACCAGTTGTGGTAAGTTTGGAACCGTGTGGAACCCAAATGTAACTGCATTTGCCTGTTAGGGATGAAGTGTTGTTGAGGCTGAAGCTTTAGCATTAACTACAAGGAGGCTAGTTAGCTAGCAGCTTTACAGGCTAGTTACAGGTGCTAAATAAATCAACCTGCCATTTGGCAAACCATAGTGGGGAACTTTGTCCTCTTGACCTGGTTACATTCAAAGCAGCAGCAGAATCGTGTATTTTATTTATTTGTTTGTTTATTTTATTTATTTACTTATTTATCTTAATAAAGCCCTGACAGTGAGCAGCTCGGTTCTCTGTTCTCAGTTGCTTTTGTCCACTGTGGAAACGTTAGCTTGGCTAATGTGTGGGCTACCAGATGGTACTCCCACAACACGTTCAGACAGGCCGAACAAAACCCACCACGCGGTTTCCAGCACAGATCTTCAGCTGTGATGCTCTGAGTCCGTCTTAGAATGTTGCTGAGACCGGTACATCTCAGCGCACGCATCCCTTCCGCTGAAGGTGAAGGAGGTAAACCAAGGCCGTCTATTAAACTGTCCCTGTTAGTGGCGGGGTTGAAATCCACTGTTTGACTGTTTACATTCACATTCATATCCGTCGGCAGACAGTCTTACCCGGAGCGACCCGTAAACACGCTCAGTGTTCCGTCGGAGTATGTATCCTAGCTAGCACAAACAGGGTAGAGTCCAAACTGTCCTTGAGCTCAGACGCTGCCAGAACAAGGGCCAGGGCTGATACAGAGGTAAATACAGTACAGGTGTGATCCCTAACAATACCCCGCCACGGAGAGAGAGAGGGAGGAAGAGAGAGAGAGGGAGGGAGAGAGTACAGTTTTACAGAGAGTACACTGTCTATTGTTTGTCTGTCTGCCTGCCTATTTGCTCTTTATCTCCTCTCTCTATCCATCTTTCTGTCTATTCTCTCTCTCTTCTCTCTTTTTCTTTTTCTCTCTTTCTCTCCTTCTCTCTCTCTCTTCTCTCTCTTCTTCTCACTTTGTCTCTCTCACACACTCTCTCTCTCTCTCTCTCTCCCCACCTCCCTTCTCTCACTCTCCCTCTCTCTTCTCCCTCTGTCTGCTCTCTCTCCCCACCAGTCTCTTCTTCTCTCACTCTCCCTCCATCCTTCCTCTGTGTGAGTTTGTGTCGTGTGTTGTCTCTCTCTCTGTGTCTGTCTGTGTATGTGTCTGTGTGTGTATCCCCACCAGTCTCTCTTCCTCTCACTGTGTGTGTGTCTCCCTCCATCCTTGTGTGTGTGTTTTCTCTCTTTCATCTCTGTGTCTGAGTGTTGTGTGTGTGTGTGTGTGTGTGTGTGTGTGTGTGTCTGTGTGTGTGTCTCTGTGTCTGTGTGTGCGTGAGTGTGTGTGTGTTCTCTCTGTGTCTGTGTGTGTCTCTGTGTCTCTGTGTGTGTGTGTCTGTGTGTGTGTGTGTCTGTGTGTGTGTGTGTCTGTGTGTGTGTGTCTCTCTGTGTCTGTGTGTGTATGTGTCTGTGTGTGTATGTGTGTGCGTGTGTGAGTCTGTGTGTCTCTGTGTGTGTGTGTGTCTCTGTGTCTGTGTGTGCGTGTGTGTGTGTGTGTGTTCTCTCTGTGTCTGTGTATGTCTCTGTGTGTCTGTGTCTGTCTGTGTGTGTGTGTGTGCGTGCGTGTGTGTGTGTGTTCTCTCTGTGTCCGTGTGTGTCTCTGTGTCTGTGTGTGCATGCGTGTGTGTGTGTGTGTTCTCTCTGTGTCTGTGTGTGTCTCTGTGTCTGTGTGTGTGTGTGTGTGTGTGTGTGTGTGTGTGTGTGCTCTCTGTGGTGGGTGTGAAACAGACCCTTATTATTGTCTGTCTGTTTGGTTTGTTTATCTCCCAGTTCTCTCAGACCTGTTCACACCCTCGCAACACAACCTGAGATCTTCTCCACACTATCATAAACAGCGTCTCAGACATCAAGCAGCGTATTCAGAACCACCTCATGTAGGAACTTTCTGTTAAGGAGCTTTTAGAGGGGGACGTCTGGTTACCTTCACCACCACTGTGAACAGCTCTGAATCTAGTTTCTGTTGAGCGGAGCGTTTCACACCGAACCACTCTGGATGACTCCGTTTGCGTCTCTTTAGTTATACTGGGATCTCGGGAAAGGCCGGCCGGGTCAGTGTTCCGCCTGCAGTTCCTGTGGTGGAAGCTGTTCCTGTTGCCTTGGTGTTGGTGCACGTTTTAGGCCCCCTGTCCCCTAGCTGTCACATTATCCTGCGCTATTGGAGGGTGTCCACCCGCACACTTACTCCTGTCTGATTAAACACACAGGCTTTCTTAGACTCTGATTTCCGGAGACGTCCAGCCCGAGCTAAGAACCTCCTTAAACCCCTGACGGTCTGAATGGGCTCCCTATTGGCCCGTATAAGAAAAGAGGCAACAAACAGTCAACAAACTGCATTTAGACATTTAAACGAATAGCTGGCGGCTCATTGGCTGAGCCACGGCCAAACTCTCCCCGGGAGAGGGACTCAGGAGGGAACATTCCTTTCCAGATAATTAGCTTTCATTCTCTCTCTCTCTCTCTCTCTCTCTCTCTCTCTCTCTCTCTCTCTCTCTCTCTCTCTCTCTCTCTCTCTCTCTCTCTCTCTCTCTCTCTCCCCCTACCTCTCTCTTCCTCTCTCTCTCTTTCTCTCTCTCTCTCTCTCTCTCTCTCTCTCTCTCTCTCTCTCTCTCTCTCTCTCTCTCTTCCTGTCTCTCTCTCTCTCTCTCTCTCTCTCTTTCTACACCTCTTTCTCTCTCTCTCTCTCTCTCCCCCTCTCTCTCTCTACACCTCTCTCTCTCTCTCCCCCTCCCCCTTTCTCTCTCTCTCTCTCTCTCTCTCTCTCTCTCTCCCCCACTTCCTTTTCTGAACCTTTTCTTCCCTTCTAAAGTTGCGTGATGTGAAAATCAACACTCGTTCTTTTCATTAAAGGAATACTCCAGTGTTTTTAACCTGATCTCCAGCTCCTGGTTTCGGCTCCTGGTTGGTGCACAGGTAAATTGCTGTTTGTGGTAATTGGTCATACGCTGCAGGTGCAGCAGAGACCAGGCTGAAAAATTCAGTAATATTTTATATTTAGTTATTAAGGAGCCTACCAAGAATTAGATTAGAAGTCCAGATTCCACAACGCAGTCTTCTTTACCTGTTCAACAGGTGAATATGAGTACATGTGGAAGCTAAGTAATAGTGTCTCTCTCTTTCTCTCTCTGTCTCTCTCTCTCTTTCTATCCCTCTCTCTCTCCATCTTGTATGCCTTGAGTACCTGTGTGTCTCTGGTATGGTGTAAATATCAGGTTCTCGTCTTTGTGGAACAGGACTCTGTGTGTGGTTTTATGTTCATCCTCTAGCAGAACATCAGCACTGTGTTTGGAGGAGACTGGGTCTTCGTGAAACACTGAAACTCAGACAGAAGCCCAAAGTGGGTCAGAGTCCTCCAGGCTGGGAAACCAGAGAGGAGCTGAAACCTGACACACAAACACGGTGGAAGCTCAGTGTGATACCTGCAGATCACACCGTACACAAACTACCAGGAGAGACAGAGAGAGAGAGAGAGAACGGGGAGACAGAGAGTGAAGATTGAACAGAGAGAGGGGGAATAGAGAGAGAAAAAAGGAAAGGAAGTGGAATCAGAAAGGAAATGAGAAAAGAGGAAAGCAGGGAAAGGGCAGAAATGGTAAAAGGAAAAGAGGGAATGGACTCTACTGTTTTCCTTAGTGAAGTGTGGGAAAGTGAGAGAGAGCCGAATAAACGTGTGTGGTTTTGGTCAGTCGTTCTGAGAGAGGGGGATAACGAGGAGGAGAGCTGGAGACTGGAGCGAGTTTACAGAAAAGCTTTTCCGCCGGATTAAGAGCGAAAGAGCACACGGGGGGAGGACGAGGGGGCGAGGGGTACGAGCTCAGTGTCTGTTAGAGTGGTGCTTTTTGTTAACCGGTCTCGGTGGGGGGTGGAATGTGGGGAGTTACAGGCAGGGGTCTTTATCTCCTGCAGTTTCAGCAGGAAAGGAGGGAACCACAAAGACCCCGACTGTGGACCTTCACTCACTCCTGTAACTCCTACACACTTACCACACCGTTATCTTCTCCACCTTAAACACTTGAACCCATAGCTGTGACATGGCTACTACGGTATCCCCTCCGTGGTGTTACCAGGGCCCGGTATCCATGGTTTCTTGGCAGAAAGAAAACTGTATGTGCCCCCCCCCCCACACCACCCCGAATGGTATGTCCCCTCCACACCACCCGAAATGAAATGTTTCCTTAACACCACCCCAAAAATATCCCCCAAGATACCACCCCAAATGTGTTGCTCCCACATACCACCACATATCACACCCCCTCCACCACCACCCCCACCCCAAATCATACGCCTGCCAGTTTAGCTTAGCACTGGAGCTACAGCGCCAATGTAGCTTGCAAGTAATGAAAGTTTGCATGTCTCTAATTAGCATGGTGCTAACTGCACGCCAGGCCACCCGCTGTGTGGAACTGAATTAGTGGTTAGTGTTCTCCTCCTAGAGTGTTGAGCCACTGTTATTCTGGGAGCAGCAGCTTACAAAGGCAGTTTGTCTTGGACTGCTAGCCTTCACCATCCCGGCTTAGTAGCACCATGTGATGTGGGACCACATAGCCATCAGTTGAAACCAGACCCCTAAATTGGGGAGCACTTTTTTCCTGGGAACACTTCTCCATGACTGCCTGCCATGCCAAAATCTTTGGTGCCAATCTAACCAATTAACCATCCAGTTCAAGGCCTTGGCATCTCGCCTGGGAAGGCGATCCCTGGTCCCCGTCCTCATCCTGGCCCCTCAGTCATGAGTTACGGAATTCAGGCGGTTAACAGAACTAATATGCTATACTATATAGTCATTAAGCAGAGGCCCTCAGAGCTGGGTTAGCCTAGCTCTTAGCCCAGCTCTCTTCCCTTTCGGTAACAGCCGTTTAGTAACTACTACACGGCAGCCTGAGCTGATGGTGTTTCTCTCAGAGTTAGACTAAGTGGCGTACACAGGCACAGTCGGACTGCTGTTATGCTGTTGAGTGGAGTCAAGCGGTGCAGGCGGGCGAACTGTTGAGGAATTAATCAAGCAACCGGCTCAAAACACATACTGTAGTTATAACTGTCACTGAACAAGAACTAGACCAATTATACACAACAATAGTCCAGTGACTGCCCCCATGCCCCGTCACGCTGCCCCCACGCCCAACCTCTTAATCCACAGGACACACTGTAGTGCTATGACTAAGAAGCTTCACTCAAGCATTTTGACGTTGTTTTGTTTATAAGACTTGTGAATGCTGACGCTGTTGATTAGAATCCGCTGGTGCATGTGTGTCACCGCTAGACTAAACCCTTGTTCCTTATACAGCACAGTGTTCATGAGGGTCTGTTTTGGTCCCAGCCAGTCGTACGGTATCAGAGCCTAGTTTAGTTCGACTGACCCACTGTTTGCTTTTCGTTTATGAGGTCCTTGTAAGGTGCCTCTCACCCGGAGTGAGACTGTGAGAGTACACTGTGTGTAAATGAACACTGTTGGTGCTGGTCTTGGGTCGGATGTCAGTCTTCATGTCTTACCGAACAGTTCAGAAGGACTCGAGTCCCAGACCTTAGAACTTTGCTGATTTTGTAAAAAGTTGTTTTCCCGCATAAACAGGTGGTTTGTTTTCTCTCTGAGGTCACCTGCGTGTCCTTCAGGTGTGTTTGCTCGGTTGGTCACTGCAGTGTGTACACTTGATGGGGAAAGAGGGTGGAGCTCTTAAACCCTGACCAGGCTAGCGTTATTACGGTCACTGCACTGTGGTGTTAAACTCTAACCCTATAATTGATTATGTAGGTCATTAAGTAATACATACACACACACACACACACACACACACACACACACACACACACACACACACATCACCTAGAAAAGTGCGTCTCCTGAAGAAAATGCAGAGTGATTTTGCGCGGCCTAAGCTAGTAGCTGCCCTGTTCCAAAGGTGTAGCTAAAACTGAATGGGATTCTATGGGAGGAACGAAGGATGAAAAAATGACACACAGAGGAGTGCAGGGCAGTATGGCTGTCGCTTAGAGTGTGGTGATCTGCCCTGATTGAGTACATGCAGTTTGGTGGCTGTAGGTTAAAGGAACCATTAGGCTTTTAACAGGGCTGGAAATGAATGGGACTCTATAGAAGAAACAAGGGATGGAGAAAAAAGACGAGTGCGCATTAGACCAACATGGAATTCATGCTTGGGAGTCTGCCCTGAGACGGATAATAACAAATACGTATTACTAAATATGACTTCATTGAATCGTCTATATCTTTGGTTATGCTGTGACATCATTTCCACAACTTCATGCAGCAGCTGACGTTCCCATCGCTCTGGAATACGGTCAGTCTGGACTCATCAGACCATATGACCGTTCTCCGTCACTCCAGAATCCAGTCTTTATGCTCCCTAGCAGACTGAAGCTGGTTAGTCTCACTAACCAGCGTCCACCAAACTGTCAACAGTCCTATGAGCCCTGGTCGTGTGGGAACGCTCGTCCCACAGTCGTGAGCTCTAAGTTTCACCAGGAGTTAAAGTGATCTCCGATCCCGGTCATTCAGGATTACTTTCCGACCACGTTTCCTCTGTAAAGGTGCTGGTTCTCCACTCTCCTTCCAGGTGTTAGTAATGTGCTGGACAGTTCTGAACCTAGTCATTCCGGCTTCTCCTTAGTTGTTGTCCTTGCCTGATGCCGAACAATATTCTGATCTATCTTTAAGATCGTGGGATACGTCTTCCCACATGGTAGTGTAAGGAATGAGAAGCTGCTCACTGTGGCAGTTGCAGGTAAAGCACTGAAGCACCTGAAGCACATTACTCCACGCTGTAACTTGGGTGTTTTGCATATGACTGTGTATTGTGGCATAGACGGATATGCACATACGTAATATTCTACATGGGCTTCGTCCCATGAATTCCCCTAACAGTGCATCCTTAAATGAGCTTGTAGTTCCTGTGGTAACCTTACCCAGGCAGATTGTACCAGACTGCACCGTGTTGTTTCCTCCAGGGGTTCTTTTGCTAATGGCTGTGCGTTGTTCCTGTTTCTTAGAGATAGCATTGCCGTGTTTGGTGTTGAGAGCAGAACCCCACATATACATTGAAACTGTGGTGTGTGTTGGTCCACCTTGGTTGGCGTAAGGTTCACTTCCTCTCAGATCTTTCGGTTTTGAGATGATGTTATGAACTGCACGTGTGGACTGGATATGACTGTGTCAGTGTGGGCGAGCAGGAGGAGTTTGGGGACTCCCGGTCGAACCCCATGTATGTGTTGATGTGCTAGGTGTAGTCAAGTTGTACGTCCTCTACAGAGACACACATGTGCACCTTCTGATACACTCGGGGTCTTTTTACTTTCACTCCACCACATCTCAGAGTGAATGTCTGACTACTCTGCTACATTATGGCCAAATCTGTCCTGCCTTTTGGATTATGTGGGCATATAAATGTCACATGTCCAATAAAAAAAGGCAGCATGAATCAAGCTGACCAATCAGGGTCCAGCACTCACTTTGTTCTGAGCTTGTGTTGACCTGTTGGACAGAGCTTGGTTCTAGCTAATAGGAATTGTTCTCCTTCAATGTTCTGTGCTTATGATGATATGTACGTATATATCATAACGTGTGTATATATATATATATATATATAATCTGTCTCTCTTTCCTTCCAGTTCTTCTCCTCTAGTGTAAGCTCTCCCCTTCAGCACGGAGAGGAGAGTTCCTGGACTTTGCTCCCTGCAGTTAACTCTCATTTTCATGAATATGCAAATCCACAGAGGTGAAAGACCATAGCTCCACCCACTGGACTGCTCGGTTGCCTAGCAGCAGCTGTAGAGGAAGGAGGGGAGGGAGAGAGAGAGAGAAAGAGAGAGGAGAGAGCGGGAGGGGGAGGAGCTTTAGTTCAGTAACTCTTGTGCAGCAGAAGCTCCTGTGAGTTCACCAGAGAGAGAGTGAGTGTGAGCGTGTGACTCTGTGTGAGTGTGTAAGTGTGTCCGGCTGCCGATTCTGGAGGGTTTCTGAACAGAGGGAACGCTGAGGGATTATCACAGGAAGGACTTCTAACTTCTTCTTTCCCTTTTCTCTCTGCGGACAGACGGTCAGGTTTGCTGGACTCAACCCGCACCTGCTGGACTGTGTGTGTGTGTGTAGAGTGTGTAGTGTGAGTGTGGGGTGCTGGACCAGACTGTATGGAGTGGACTCTTGGTGACCATGAGGACTACAGAGCTGTAACACACACGGTAAGATACACAGGACTTTTACTGAGAGAGAGAGAGAGAGAGAGAGAGAGAGAGAGAATGATCATTTTAACCATGTGCCCAACTATAGTAGTGCTAGCGCTTTCTTTTCCTCTCTTCTCTCCTCATTTCCTTTTCTTTCTGTCTGTATTTATCCCTCGCTCTTTTTGTGTGTACTTGTTCTCTATCTCTGTACTGTTCTTTTCTCTTTCTCTGTGTACACTCTGTCTCTCGCTGTACACTCTCTCACGCTCTCTTTGATAATGAGATTAAGTATTAAGGACAGCTTGTTTATAGAGAGATGATTGAGGGTTATTGAAGTGTACATAATTCTATGCTTCCTTTGATGGCTGTAGGAGGAATTGGTGTAAATGTCACTGTAGGGGGATTTGTGTAAATGTCACTGTAGGGGGATTGGTGTAAATGTGACTGTAGGGGGGATTGGTGTAAATGTAACTTAAGGGGATTGGTGTAAATGTGACTGTAGGGGGATGAGTGTAAAAGTGACTGTTGGGGGATTGGTGTAAATGCGACTGTAAAAGGGATTGGTGTAAATGTGACTGTAAGGGGATTGGTGTAAATGTGACTGTAGGGGGATTGGTGTAAATGTGACTGTAGGGGGCTGAGTGTAAATGTGACTGTAGGGGGGATTGGTGTAAATGTGACTGTAGGGGGCTGAGAGTAAATGTGACTGTAGGAGGGATTGATGTAAATGAGACTGTTGTGGGGATTGGTGGAAATTACACTGTAGGTGGGATTGGTGTAAATTATGCTGTAGGTGGGATTGGTGTAAATAAGATTGCAGGTGTGATATAAATGACACAGTAGGTGGGATTGTTGTAAATTAAACTGAGGGTGGGATTGGTGTAAATCAGTTTGTAGGTATAATTGGTGTAAATAAGATTGCAGGTGGGATTGGTGTAAAAATTACACTGTAGGTGGGATTGGTGTAATTTACACTATATGTGGGATTGGTGTACATTACACTGTAGGTGGGATTGGTGTACATTACACTAGGTGGGATTGGTGTAAATTAAATTGTAGGTGGGATTGGTGTAAATTACACTGTAGGTGGGATTGGTGTACATTACACTTGGTGGGATTGGTGTAAATGACATTGTAGGTGGGGTTGGTGTACATTACACTGTAGGTGGGATTGGTGTAGTGCACTTGTTGAATGTTGTACTTGCTTGGACAGGGAAGTGTTCTGGAGTCTGAGCTTCAGTCTACCGGGAACTTTGTGAGTGGGCATTAGTCAGAAGGAGAAGAGCTGTAGTTCTACAAATGTCTTTTATTGTGTGGATACACATGGAAGTCACAGTTCTGCAAATGTTATTTATGCCATATGACCTACTGTTATCTGTAATGCGGACAAAGGTTCACCTAATCAAGTTGGTTAGTGATTACTGAACAACTCCACACAGTTTGTGTACAGCACTGTGCCGTTAGCACCATGCTAGCGGTTTTGATATAGGCTTCTGTTGCCTGTTATGTAACTCTGTAGCTCCAGTGCTAAAACTAAAGGAGCGTACTTTGCCAGACACGTCTTTGTTGATCAGCCGCATTTGGAGTTGTGTTTGTTTCTCTTTGCCGCAGTGCCCCCCAGGGGTCTTTTATCTCTGATCGCAGGATCCACACGCTTGAGGAATTCCAGAAACCAACTCATTATCTTTCTGTGTCCGTCACAGACTCTGATAATGATTTTGAGGAGCGGACGGACGAGAATCAGAAGTGTAAACAATACAGAGGAACTGCACTGCTTTCTTTGATCGGAAGTGAGAAGTAATTAAAACCGGTCCATGTACAAATACAAATGAGCATAGTTTCAATTTGCTGCTGATGTCCAATCACTGTCCACTCTATTAGACACACCTACCTTGCTGGTCCAGCTTGTAGATGGACAGTCAGAGACGATAGCTCATCTGCTGCTGCACAGTGCAGTGTTGGTCATCCTCTAGTTCTTCATCAGTGGTCATAGACTGCTGCCCCACAGGACGCTGCCCCACAGGACGCTGCCCCACAGGACGCTGTTTGGTGGGCGATTCTCAATCCAGCAGTGACACTGAGGTGTCCAGCAGCACTGCAGTGTCTGATCCACTCACACCAGCACCACACACACTAACACACCACTACCATGTCAGTGTCACTACAGTGCTGAGAATGACCCACCACCCACATAGTACCTGCTCTGTGGTGGTCCTGTGGGGGTCTTGACCATTGAAGAACAGGGTAATACAGTATACAGAGAAACAGATGGACTACAGTCTGGACCTGTACACCTACAGAGTGTCCTGTATGGTCAGTGGAGCTGATGAGTAAATAAGTAAATGTATAGGTTGATGCTGGTATAGTGTGTGTATATAGCAGCTGTTCTCAGTCCTTCACTGCATTTGTTAGATCACCTGCTTCTCAGTTGTCCATTTCTCTCTCACACTCTCGCTCTCGCTCACACACACACACACTGTGTGTGTGCGAGAGACGGACATATGGCTGTGACAGCTCCTCTACAACTGTGTGGAGTCTCATTACACACACAGATATAGTGCCTCAGTGTGGTTTAAAGAGCCCATATCCAGCATTTTCATTATAGTTCACTTTAAAGGCCCACTTGTAATCTGTATATAGGGTTTATCTTCCAAGTACATTCATTTTTATAGCCCCATTTTCAGTCTCTCGAAATCCCATTAGAACTAAACAAGCTGTTTCTGTCACAGTGCCTTCAGGACCGACATATATTGTCCCTGTCGGAACTAAACCTTGGATCTCTATTTTTCACTTTGTCCAGTAGTGGTGGATAAAGTACACAAACCATGTACCATAAGTTAAAGTAGATACCCAAGGTAAAATCCTCCTCCAGTGTCAGTGTCTCCCTTTAGTCCTCCACTGGAGTAACAGTACTAGAGTATGTACCTTCAGATGTACTTAGGTATGGAGAGTACCAGTACTAAAGTATGTACCTTGATGTAAAGTATGTACTTAGTATGATACTTGAGTAAACATAAACAGAAGCCAGTCAGGCTTATAAGCTAGCATCAAGCTAACCGTACCACACCAGCAGAAGTGTGTAAGATAAAAAGTAAAATGTTTTTTTTTAACTTCATAGTTTTACAGTTTAATTCAGTGAATACTTCACTTTAGTTCTTTAGCCTGTTAGCTGTACTTTAGCATGTTTAGCCTGCTATATTTTAGCCTAGTTCCTTTTACACCTGTCAGTCCCCTCAATGCTCTCCTGAAACCAGACCTTTAGGACCATTAGGACCATAAACTATTACCTATAGGGTTCACATTCCAGTGGTACCTGGGTTAATGGCTACCATGGGAAATGTAGTGGTGTTTAAAAAAAAGTCCCACAAAAGGAATATTCCAGCAAAATGTGCCCCATTCTTTAACTTTATAGCATTTCCGATTCATTCAGTGAGTACTTTTAAATTACAGTCTATCAAACTTAAAGTAGGAGGAGCGCTTTAGCCTGTAAGCTTTACGTTAGCATGTTTAGCCTGCTACATTTTAGCCTCCTCTTACATCTATGAGCACACTTGGTGCCCTCATGAAACTAGACCTTCAGGAATAAAACCTGAAGATAGCGTTTCATTGTGAACTGCTACCAATGGAAATGTAGCACGCTAACAGGCTAGGCTTAAGCTAGCAGTACCACACCAGTAGCTCACATCTGACGTGTGTAAAATATCCCAGTAAAATTGTCCTAATTTTTGATTAATTCAGTGAATACTTCGATTTTAAAGTCTAATCTTGTAGGAGGAGCGCTTTAGCCTGTTAGCTCTGTTCTAAGCTGATTAGCTCTGTTTAGCCTGCTATATTTTAGCCTAGGCCTACACTGGGTGCCCTCCTAAAAACAGACCTTCAGGACCCTTAGGACTGAAACCTGAAGGCTTTATGTTCCAGTGGGAACCCGGGCTAATGACTACAATTGGAAATGTAGTGGAGTTAAAGTAGGTATTCCCCAAAACTGGAAAGATACACAGAAGCTAGTCAAGCTAACAAGCTAGGCTTACGCTAACGTTACCACAACAGCAGCTCACATCTGAAGTGTGTAAGATATTCCAGTAAATGTTTCTCATTTTTAGATTCAGAGTTTCACAGATTCATTCAGGGAATAATTAAATTTTTTTACTTAAATAGTATAAAGTAATTAAAAATAGTAAACGTCTAGCTAATTTAAAGTAGGAGGACCAGTTTAGCCTGTTAGCTCTCTTTAGCCTGCTATATTTTAGCTTAGGTTCTCTTACATAGATCAGTACACCGTGTGCCCTCCTGAACACAGACCTTCAGGACCATTAGGACTGAAGCCTGAAGGTTTTGTGTTTCAGTGGGAACTGAGTTAATGTTCCTGTTCCGTTAGCTTAGTTTTAAAGCTGCTCCTTCTCCTGTAAATGTACCGGTTTGGCGATCTGGGGTTTTGACTCGTTCTGACTCACTGCTTCCAGCACATCACCTCTCTCTCTCTCTCTCTCTCTCTCTCTCTCTCTCTCTCTCTCTCTCTGTCTCTCTCTCTCTCTCTCTCTCTCTCTCTCTGTCTCTCTCTCTCTCGCGCGCTCTCTGTGTGGGAGTGTGAAAGTGTCTCTTCAGCAGAAGGTGGTGATTGATTTGAATGTGTTTCAGTGGAATAGAGGTGATAAAACAGCCTGAAAACCACATTTAGCCTCACAGTGACACTCGGAACACTTGTTATAGGGCATTACAGGATCTCACCCTGAGTAAACTGCTTCATTATGGAGGATCAGATGGAGATGCAGAGCGTAGCACTGGAATTATTTGACTGTGTACACGTGGCTATATGGAGTGTTTTGTGTTCCGTGTTGATCTTGCATAGCTTTAGTCATCTAACAGAAGCTCACCTGGGACTGAAACGTTCCTAGTAGCGTGTCATACGTCCAAGAGCACCAATAACAGCAATGTTCAGACACGCATCAAAGAATTTGGTGGGTGCCTTCCATGGTGTTTTACCGGTGGTCCCAGGTAGTCCCACAGATTTCCAGGGGGATTTTGCAGGCCAGTCCAGATGTGTAAATGCTCCTGAATGTTTACATCTGCAGCCCTGTGAGCACCAGAACGGCCATCTTGGAATCCCGGCTCATTGTAGGCACTGTGGTTCACACATACTGTCACCTCAACCAAAGAACCTATTTCCACCATGACCCCCCAGAACATCACAGAGGGGGCTTGTTGTTTGTCTGGGGAGCTTAAAGTAGAGCTAATAACAGTAAAGGCAAGTCGGAGAGAGGGAGTGAGGGGGTAACTGGAGAGAGAGGAAGAGAAAGGGAGGGTGGAAATAGAAACAGAGTGAGGTTGCTAATGACAGGGAATGAGAGAATGAGTGAGTTGAGGATGATGGGTGTATATAAGAGGGAGAGTCATGCGTTCTCGACACTGCGGGTAGAGAGTAAGTGGGGGATGGAGAGAACACACAGAGTGATAACTTTCTCACCCCCCCACCCCCATCTCTATTCGCCGCTCATGCTCGCTCACTGTTTCACGTCTGCCTCTTGTTCCTGGCCGGTGAGCTCTGAATAAACTCGTTTGCATGGATTTCCATGAATAAATATAAAAACGTGGTGAGATCCGACGTGCGGGCGAGAGCGAGACGCCCGACTGTCATATAATCAAATGTCCAGCTCTCCAGCAGCTCGTCTCTCGTCCTAGATCACAGCGGAGGCGGTTTCACTTTCTGAATAGTTGATGCCTGATCAGAGGAATGCAATATGTAGCAGTATGTCATATGACGGGGGTTCTTAACCTCTTCTGCCCCCCATAAGACCCACCTGGTAATACCTACAAAGCACTGCGGCCCACCAGAACGCTGAGGTCAACTTTCATTAATACAGATTCCTTTGGATATCCGGTTGAAGACACAATTTTAAATGGCCAAATTCAAACAAGTTGGCCGTGAAAGCACCCTGTGAGCCCTGTCCATCAGTAGCTAGCCAGTGGCTATGCTCCCTCAAGCTGGAGATGTTCAATTAGCCTGCTAATTTCACAGTTGTATTAGTGAACTTACTCAGTATAACTCTAATATGGTTATACATGGCGATTCCGGCCCACTACAAGCAACTGCCTCCACCTGGGTACAGGCCCACGGACCACTACAGGGTGCTTCATTGGCCACTGATGGTCTGTGGCCCACAGGTTGAGACGCTATCGTACAGCATATGTTAAATGCTGTTGTCATAGTGTTGCTGTATATAGTGCTGTTATATGGAGTTGTTTTATATAGTGTCGTCTTATAGTGCTATTGGGGTTATAAAGGATTGTTATAGCACTGTTATAGTGGATTGTTTTATAGCGCTGGTTATAGTATTATCATATAGTGTGTGATAAAGCATTGTGTTGTAGCATTATCGTATGGTTTGTGTTATGAAATATGTAGCTTTGTCTTCTATAGAATGGTTATTTAGTGTTGTATTATAGCATTGCGTGGTGTTATGTAGCATGGTGTTATATAGCATTACATGGTAGAGCATTGTTTATTAACGTTATGTAGTATTATATAAAATACTGCTATATAACAACCCTGTGCGTTAGCGTGCTTATAATTAATTATATAACACAGTTATAATAGATTATAATAGAGTCACATAATTCTGGAATTCTGGATGTTGAATTCTTGATCGCTCAGCCTTCTCAGTCCATCTTTGGCCTCTGTCCATCTCGGCACGTCTAGCTTATTCTCAGCTTCGTAATGCTGTACTGCCTGTCTGGAAGCTGAGGTTGCGCAGGATGAACAGATCAGGATGGTTTACAGGTTTACCTGCCCCCAGTTTGTGTTTATATTGTTGATAGGCGTTTGAGAGGGACTTAGGTGTGGACCCGCTCGCTGGCTCAGGTCTCGGAGTTGTTGTTGTTGTTTTAGTCTGCCTGTTTTAGTCCGTCTGAATCATGATTGAACTTTAGCTCCTTGTTCTTGTTGCGTGAGCTGCTGCTGCTCCACCTGCTTTAAGGTTACCCTGTGTTACGTAAGCATTAGCTCAGGATTAGCCTACTGCGCCAAACAAAGCAGCTAAAGCTGACGAGCTCACCCTTCCGATCTCATTTAGCCTGTACGGAAACCACCTGGGAGTGCGTGTGAGTTTCGCCTGATCCTCCTCTCCCTCTCCTGAGCCGGTAGTGTCTGCAGGTGGCGGGACGTTTCAGTGGTTCAGGTGGTTTCTTTTCACCTCACAGTGAAGTGAATTCCTCTCACCTCTCATTCATTTCCATTGAGACAGGCAGCATTCGGGTTGCCGTGTTTCAGTTGTATGCGTGAGGGTGTTGCTTGAAAACATTTACATTGCGCCATTCAAACTGATGGGGGTCACTAGGGGTCACCATGTCTACACCATGTACACGTGCGCCTGTAACCGATCAGTGTCTCTAGGTGTGCAGGTTCTGGGTATGTGTTGGAGTTCCTCAGTTCTGTTTTGATTCTCTACACTACTGGAAGCATGTCTCCCAAACTCCAGCTCAGATATTGTATTAGATCTGTTTATTAGAAAATCACTAATGACCTCCAGAAGCCTGTTTTTAGAACCATGCTCGCTGTGCGTTTCACCCCAGCCACCGCTCGCCAGTCTCTCTGTAGGTCACCTAAGGTCATCTTACGGTGGGCAAGGGACATTGGAATGAGGTGGCGCTCATCACGGTCAGTAGAGAGGTGGGTTTGGCCCTCTGCCAGTCTGTAGCTGTGTTGTCCTGTGTGTTTGCTGCTGGACCTTGTTCTTATGAACCAGACGCTCACTGTATCTGCCAGTAAAGCTAGAACCCAACCTTCGGTTCCTCACTGAGAACCTGCTGTACATGTGGAGATGCTGGTTTAAGAAGAAGCTGTATATATCCTTGTACTAATTGAGTAATAGAATAGTTTATAGCTCTAATGTTTATACTTCCTGGCCGCTTTATCAGAAACCCCTCACTTATAACTCACCTGTTAAAGCATAGCACAGTTAGCCGTCCTCCAGTCCTTTATCAGTGGTCAGTTTCTGACCACAGAGCCCCTCTTGTTCTGGATGTTTGTTTAACCCTTTAACCCTTAACCCAACAGTAACACATGGGTGTAAAAATCCGAGCGACTTTGCTGAGACGTTCGTACCAGCATCGCACACAGCACCACGTCATCATCATTGCTGTGCTGGGAATGATCCACCACCCAAATAATACCTGGACAACAGCAGCCCTGTGGTCAGAAACTGACTGGCAGTGGGTGCAGTGTAGGGATGGACTGATAATCGGATGGGCTTAACTGCGCCCAGTTAACCTATACGTACAGCAGGTGTGGCCACTGCGTCTGGATACCGTGTAGGCGGAGCTTATAACTCGCTGTTGAGGATTTGCCAGTAAAGTCGCAGTGCAGCCGAGCTTAATCTGCATGCAGGAAGCCTGGCTGATAATGAGTAGGCCTGAAGCCGTGAGTGGGCTGTGTGCTGCTCTGAAGCACTGCTGCTTCGGACACAAGTGGACTAAACTGAGCTCAGGAGTCGCTGTACTTCAGTGAAGAGCTGCGCATTACGGTCCCACTGTCTGTTTCTTCCCTGCTGTGTAGAAGCTGCGGTGAGAGTGAATGAGTTAATGTGGAAATCAGGACAGAGCTGAAGGGCATGTCAGGTTCAAGGGCAAATCTGGAGAGTGGATTCTATAATGGGGAACTTGGAGGGTGGTAACTAGACTGGTGATTAATTAGCTCGTTAATTGTTTGATCTCGAGAGGATATGAAAAATCTAGTTTCTTGCTCATCTGTTGGTGGGCAGTAGGGGTTCGCCAGAGCTTCGTTTCAGCTGTTCTCTACTATTTTTAGCTTTGACTGGTTGTCACCAAGGCACTGTGCAGGCTGCTGGTGGTTCCATACTGGTGTGGGGTGAGTTCTCATGGCATGGGTTAGGTCCTGCTATGTTTGGCCGCTTGGTGACCATTTGCAGCCCTTCATGAACTTTATGTACCCCCACAGTGATGGGATATCACAGCAGGATGATGCACCGTGCCATTGGGCCCAAGTTATCCAGAATTGGCTCCAGGAGCATTCTGAAGATTTCCGATGAATGGTGTGGCCTGCCGCCCAATACTAGCCCAGTTGGGGCATTCCACTATCATGTCTTGTTCAAGCTCTGATGATTCATATCGGCATGAGCACGCTGGGCAGTGTTCAACCTCTCAAGAGAACACCTCATAGCTTATACAGGTGTGGGCGTTCCCAAGCGTCCACTGTGGTAACACTCCTTAATGATCAGTTTATGTGCTGATATCACATGACGTTTATGTTTATAGTGTCTATAGTGATGAAGGGAGTCAACTGTAACCTGTACAGTAAGGTTGAGACTAATCTCAGTTTTAGACCACTCAGGCTGTTTAGTAGGGATGCACATGTTTGGCAACCGAAATTATCCAGCTGAAAATGGTGTGTTCAGCCGAATACGTGAAGAGACCGAATGGTTTCCCCCCCAACAGTGGCGTTTATAATGACGCAGTTTCCTTTTTCTAGTTCCCGGAGGTAGATGGGAACTAAAGTTGAACCTAGTGTTCATTAGCTGCAGGGCTAGCGCCATCTGCTGTAGGCTAATACCCACTGTGAGTCACACCGGAGCGTGCTGGCACTTCCCAGTTCTTATTCAGTTTCAAGCATTTGGCCAAATGTTTAATTTGGTCCGATTTGTGGCCTTTCCAAACTAGACCTGACCCAGGGCCGCTTGCTCGGCAAGGTCGGCCGGCTTGGTCAAGGGTGATCACAGTTTCCGTGCCCAGAGAACTGATCTCCTAAAGTCAGTGGTCTGGGTGGTCACTTCTGAGGCACAGTGCCCATGTGGGATCACGTGATTGGGTCAACTGGTTTGACTTATTACATCACTTCCTGTTTCAATATTCATAATCTTGTGCAAAAGACTGTTGTGGCCAAAAGCACTGTTCTTTATTGCCTGAGCGTTTGGCTTTTTGCCCAAAACCTGTGCATGGAAAAGTGGGTTATGGAATTGCGTAAATAGTCAACAGGTTTGGATAGACCAACGTCCAGAATTGTCCCAGCTGCTGGACGAGTGTGAGAACAGTCACAGTTTCCTGATGTTACGGGCTTTCCACGAGCTTGCAAATACTAGCCACAAGCTAACATGCTAGCCATGAAACCCGGATTGAATCCAGTTGCATGTCTGGCAGTGTGTATCCCAACTTTACATATTTCATTGGACTTATTTCACTCGTACAATAAACCTTTTTAATTTTTCCATTCGTTTGTGATCCAGCCTTTTCACCACTGCTGCTCAGGACAAGCGCCAGGCGAGAGTCGGCTGTTCAGGTCTGTGCTTGATCTCTGCGTCATTAGACCGCTGTACAGGCGCTGAATCAGGTTTTTGTTTGGACTGTGCTGAGAGCCATAACCCCAGCAACAGAGAGCAGTTGTGTAAGTAGGAGGCATTGCGTTACCTTGAACTCTCCTCACACACCTGACTGAACACACCTGATGCTCCCCTGGCAGGTACACACAGCCTTAAGATCAGCTGACAGCACGACCTGGCTGGGATTGAGTTACCTGCAGTATCTCACTAGTCCTTCCACCTGATGTAAGATCAGGGTGGATTAGCGATGGCATTAGCATCTCCGGTATATGTATCCAGGACGTCACTCTGCATTCACTGATACCAGCCAGGTAAGTGAGCGTATTGTAAGTGGGTATGGGCGAACAGTGTTGGCAGTGTTGCTCCGAATGCCTCTGTACTTCCTCTCATGTGACGCTGTGTTCCTGTTTTGGTCGTGCAGTGTGTATAAATACGTCGGTAATGCAGTGGAAAAGCCTGTGTTGTGTGAAACAACAAAATATAGCACCACGACAAGAGGACTTAAACCCCGGCTCCTTGTTGTGTTTAAGGTGTGCCTCAGGGCCCCGCCTTGGGCCCACTGTTGTTGTCGAATGTTGCGTTTTTCTGCTTGAATGGCCGACGATGTGACTTTATGACGATGTTGATTTTTATTTTCCGGGCCTTTTGTCAAACAAGTGCGCGCTTCTTCCTCTCGCATGCCATCTCACTAATTCGCTCTCTTTCACAAAAGAGCATGTTTGGTTTCGGCTTTCACCCTTTATTATGGCAACAAAGAGACGTGCTCACTGGATCTGTTCCACCTTACCTAGGTCAGGCTTCTCGGAGAGGTCCGGCAGTTTTAGGGAGGACATGTGCTGCTGGAGTTTGGAGTTTTGAGTATAAATTGAGTGTGGCCTTTGGCTATATTATCAGGTTAGCATTGCCGCTAATGTTGGTGTAAATATTTACACATGTGATGGGTAATGTTTCCTATAACTAATAAACCTAATTAGGGCTTAATGAGGTATGTTGTGTATATATATTCTGTATACATCTATACGCTTTAACACACTGACACATATATATATAATATACACTAATACACTGTATACACAATATACATTATGTATATAAGGAGAATGAATATATATACCATATATATATGATGTATGCACTCATTCCCACTATTGATATATATGGAAAATATGCTCATTAACTTAGATGATGTATGTGATATATACGCTCATTTCCCATATGTATGATGTGTGATGTACACTCATTCACTGTAGTGATGATGTATATGGCATATATACATATACATATACACTGGCATTCACTTTGTATGTCATATAAATATGTACAGTAATTCCCTGTATTGGTGTTATGGAATATACACTCACTCATTTTATATATCCTATATATGGCATATACACTTATTCAATTTATATATGATATATACAGTCATTTACTTTATATATCATATATATGGCATATACACTCATTCACTATATATCATATATACACTCATTTACTTTATATATCAGATATATGGCATATACACTCATTCACTATATATCATATATACACTCATTCACTATATATCATATATACACTCATTCACTATATATCATATATACACTCATTTACTTTATATATCAGATATACAGCATATACACTCATTCACTATATATCATATATACACTCATTTACATTGTATATCAGATATATGGCATATACACTCATTCACTATACATCATATATACACTCATTCACTATATATCATAAATACACTAATTTGCTTTATATATATGATATACGGCATATACACCCATTCACCATATATCATATATACACTCATTTACATTATATATCAGATATATGGCATATACACTTATTCACTATATATCATATATACACTCATTTACTTTATATTGTATAAATGATATGTATGTTAATTCACTGCATTGATGATATATAAGTCATATAGACTCATTCACTTTAGAGATTATATATATATGATGATAAATTTAGGGCACCTTGTCTTGTCCACTCGTATAGCTAGAACATAATCAGCTGGCTTTAAAAGAAATCTGTTTATAGTTCCAGATTTCAGCACGAGATCATAGTTACCTGCTCAGGATGACGTGACTCATGGTGGTTGATTATCTAAATGGTTAGACGGCTCAGGTTTAAATATATTGACGTACATCACAAAGCTGCAGTATGTGTCCATGTCGTGCCACCCCACCCGGGACTGATCTGGCTTAGAGTAGCAGGTCAAAACTGGAGGCGTCGCTAGCATGCTAGCGTGGGAAGCGTTCCAGTGCATATGGAACTGCAGTGAGTCAGGCGCTGCCCAGACTACCTGCAGGGGCTTGGGCTCTGCAGCGCGTTGGCGAGAGGATGGGCTTCAGGATCTCACAGGCTCAGTCAGATGTGAGAGTGGGAGGTGGGGGGAGGGCGCGTGGTTGGGGGGGTAATCTGTTCACAGATAGAAAAGAGAGCGTAATTATCTGCACTGTTTGACCCGCAGTGTCCTCCACAGCTCTGGAGTGTCTCCGCTCAGCCACTTCCACAGAGCCTCTGTGCAGCTGCCTGGTTCCATACAGTATACGAGTTCCCTGTCTGTCTCAGTGTGGTGTGGTGTTATAGTGACGGTTAGCTGTGGAACCGGTTTATTACACCACAGGAGCTGTTCAGTGTGTGTGTGGAGGGTGGAGAGCACACACACCCACACACATATATACACACACCAGGGCTACATAATGATGTAGGCTAAACATCAGCACTGTGATTCCATTGTTACATATTTCACACACATCATGAACATAGTCAGTACATGAACAGTGACCAGGAAATACATGATACACTCATCCTCAGAAGAACAGCTGCACCCAGAAGGAGGTGTGGGAGTGCGGTGCTGTTGGGAAGGAAGATAAAGGTGACCAGGATCAATAACTGATGATAAATTTAGACTGATATGATCAATATTTATTGAGCTACACATACAGAAGTCTGTCTCTCAGTATGGCGTCGGGCCGCCGTGTTTGCTAACCCAACACGCCAGACGTCTCGGTATGGAGCTGTAGAGGTTCCTGATGGAGTCCTGTGATAATCCATCCCATGCAGCTTGAACATCCTCACACAGTTCCTGCAGATGGTGCAGTAGGGGTGGAGGTGGAGGGACATCAGGTGTGACAGCAAACAGTTCATCTTGGTGCTGACCACGGTGCCTCCACACACGGATTCGTTGGGCGTCTCCACCAAGACTAAAGCGGGACTCGTCACTGAAGATGACCCGCTGCCATTCTGAGTCCCTCCATGACAGTCTGGTACGACACCACTGCAGTCTTTGGTGACGGTGACGTGGTGTTAAGGACAGTCGTGGTAAGGGTGTTCTACACGGTGTGTCGTGGCATGTACGCGTCTGTGTAGCCATGTAGTCCTGTGTGGCTGCACTAACAGGTCCTGCTGATGGAGGACACCACTGCTCGCTGGAGGTCTGTAATGGTGGTTGTTGGGTCAGTCAGGTACAGAGATAAGACCGGTCCTAGCTTACGGCACATGTGGGGCCGAGCGTGACCATTTGCATGTCTCCTACCTACCAACCGAGTTTCGTTCCTGGTGGTTGGTTGTTTCTGGGTGCAGCTGTTTGTGGAGGTATTCTTCTAATGAGTGTATAGACAGGTGGAATGTGCTTGTCTGGACACGAAATAGAAGTTTGTTACATCATATTGAAATACCGTCATCGTGTTTAATTGTGGGACACAGTGAAATGCCTCATGACTGTAACACAGTCCACCTTTAGACGGCTGTTTGGCACAGTGGATCACACATGATGTACGAGAGGGTCGTTTACCTGCAGCATCCAAACAAGTGGGCGTACCTGACCAGAATACCTGCCTCATATAAACCTGCAGCACCAGTCATCCTAATAACAGCCTCCCAGAGAGCCGGCTGTGCGCTCAGAGTCCGACTGTGCATCTCTAAGTGATCTCTCTCTCTCTCTCTCTCCCTCTCTCCCTCTCTCTCTCTCTCTCTCTCTCTCCCCTCCCTCTCCTGCTCTCTCTCTCTCTCTCTCCCTCTCTCTCACTCCCTCTCTCAATCCATCTCTCTCTCTCTCTCTCTCTCCCCCTCTCCCTCCCTCTCTCCCTCTCTCTCTCTCTCTCTCTCTCTCTCTCTCTCTCTCTCTCTCTCTCCCTCTCTCCCTCTCTCAATCCATCTCTCTCTCTCTCTCTCTCTCTCCCCCTCTCCCCCCTCTCCCTCTCTCAATCCATCTCTCTCTCTCTCTCTCTCCCCTCCCTCTCCTGCTCTCTCTCTCTCTCTCTCTCTCTCTCTCTCACAATCCATCTCTCTCTCTCTCTCTCTCTCTCTCTCTCTCACTCTCACTCACTCTCTCTCTCTCTCTCTCTATATCTCTCTCTCTCATCTCTATCTCGCTTCATCCCTCCTCATCCCCTCTCTCAATCCATCTCTCTCTCTCTCTCTCTCTCTCTCTCTCTCTCTCTCTCTCTCTCTCCCTCTCTCTCTCTCCCTCTCTCCCTCTCTCAATCCATCTCTCTCTCTCTCAATCCATCTCTCCCTCTCTCTCTCTCTCTCTCTCTCTCTCTCTCTCTCTCTCTCTTTCTTTCTTTCTTTCTCTCTCTCTCCTCTCTCTCCCTCTCTCTCTGTAGGTGGTGATGTCTGGGCGTGATCAGGGTGAAGGCGGTATGTTTGAGGATGAGTCTGACCAGGACAGCGCAGTGGGCAGTGCTGCAGGGTCGGAGCTGTCAGACGGGGGGAGAGGAGGAGAGAAAGAGGAGGCACTGCAACTCTACTTACCTGGAGACAAGTCAGTCCACAACACCGCACTACACCACACACAGGCTGCACTATACCACACACAGACCGCTCTACACCATACACAGACAGCACTACACCACACACAGGCTGCACTATAACACACACACCGCACATAGACCGTACTACACCGCAAACAGGCCGCACTATACCACACACAAACCGCTCTACACCATACACAGACAGCACTACACCACACACAGGCTCCACTATAACACACACACCGCACACAAACTACTCTACACCGCACACGGACAGCACTACACCGCACACAGGCTCCACTGTAACACACAAACCACACTACACTGCAAACAGGCTATACTAAACCACACGCAGATGGCTCTACACTGCACACGGACAGTACTACACCACACGCAGGCTCCACTATAACACACAGACCGCACTACACCACAAACAGACTGCACTATACCACACACAGAACATTCTACACCGTACACGGACAGCTTTACATCGCACACAGGCTCCACTGTAACACACACCGCACACAAACCACACTACACCGCAAACAGGCTGCACTATACCACACACAGACCGCTCTACACTGCACACGGACAGCTCTACATCGCACACAGGCTCCACTATAACACACAGACCGCTCTACACCGCACACGGACAGCTCTACATCGCACACAGGCTCCACTATAACACACAGACCGCACTACACCACAAACAGGCTGCACTATACCACATACAGACCGCTCTGCACTGCACACAGACCTTGAACCTTAAAGTCCATGTTTTTGTTGATTTTCTAAGGAAAAATAATTAAACGCAATAAATATAAATAAATATATAAATTTTTAAAAAAAAATGAAGAAGTGCCGTGTGAGCTCCCACTAGTGCCCTAGCAACGAATCATTCAGAAGTGATCATCCCACATCAGTACCTGACCTCAATAATGCCCAGTCAAATCCTCACAACAATGTTCCAATGTGTTTCAGATCTGTAGATATGAGTATGAACCCCTCGGTGGTCTCTGACCTCTCAGCCCGCTCGTCCACCTCCCTGAATGAGGAGCAGTTTGAGGATTACGGTGAGGGAGAAGACGTGGAGTACAACTCCATCAGCCCAGAGGACGAAACCCGAACGAACGGGTTCTCTGACCTGGGCTCCTCCGGACCCTCCAGGTGAGTGTTCATGCCTGTCTGTTATCCTCTGTATTAGTGAACCAAACATCTACACCCTCCAGCCACTGTGTTAGCTACACCTCCTTCTAGCTGCACTCATTGTCCATCTTATCAGCTCTACCGACCATACAGGACACCCTGTAGGTGTACAGGTCCAGACTGTAGTCCATCTGTTTCTCTGTATACTGTATTACCCTGTTCTTCAATGGTCAGGACCCCCACAGGACCACCACAGAGCAGGTATGATGTGGGTGGTGGATCATTCTCAGCACTGCAGTGACCCTGACGTGGTGGTGGTGTGTTAGTGTGTGTGGTGCTGGTGTGAGTGGATCAGACACAGCAGTGCTGCTGGAGTGTTTAGACACTGTGTCCACTCACTGTCCACTCTATTAGACACTCCTACCTTGCTGCTCCACCTTGTAGATGGACAGTCAGAGACGATAGCTCATCTGCTGCTGCTCAGTGCAGTGTTGGCCATCCTCTAGTCCTTCATCAGTGGTCAAAGACGCATTTATCTGGCCCTGCCGTTTCACACTGACATAAGAGTGCACAGTTTTTGGAATGGGTACACACCACCAGCCAGCCAATCAGAAGAGAGCTTGTTTACATATACCAGTCTTAAAGGCACAGTGACAAAACCAGCCTGTTTAATGGATAAAGAGGTTGCCATTAAAACGCAGGGTATTGGCCCTTTAATTTCAGACTTCGCGTGTATGTGTCTGTAGAGTAGGGTAGAGGAAACTGGGATGTAATCTCCCGGTCAGAAGGAAGTGGTGGTGGATTCGATGAAAAGGTGCAGCTAGTTTCCTGTATAAGGCAAAGCATGTAGAGTCATCCTTTTTAAAGAAAGCAAGGGGTGTAGAACTAAGACCTATGACCTCACACAGTCTACAGTATTTCGCCAGAAACTAGCGGGCCACTCCCACAGCACACGCACGAGTCATACGCGTAGTTTCACATGAGGCAATACACTCCTGCAAACAGAGCCAGCTTCTCACAGTGCTGTCGATGAATAAGCCTTAAAGTGGTAGTTCATCCAACAATCAAATTTACAAAAGAGCTGTTCACAGTGGTGGTGAAGGTAACCAGATGTCTCCCTCACAGAAAGCTCCTACATGAGGTGGTTCTGAATACGCTGCCTGATGTCTGAGACGCTGGTTATGATAGTGTGGAGAAGATCTCAGCCTTAAACTCCATTCATGTCAATACAGTGTCTATATGTGTGTTGTAGACATGGAGAACCCTGGTTCCCATCACCACCACTGTAATGAACATCTGAACCACCTTACACCAAACCCGCTCTCACTCACAGGTGGTATTCCCTTTCAGCATCTCAGCTCAGCTTAAGGTTCTGTAAATTTGGTTCTTGGCTCTCAGAATCACGGAGGAAGAGAGTTCACGTTGTGTGTTTATTTGTTTGTGTGTGTGTCTGTGTGTTTCTGTGAGTCTGTGTATGTGTGCATGTGTGTGCTTGTGTGTGTGTGTCTGTGGGTGTTTGTGTGTGTGTGTGTGTTTTTGTTTATTCATGTGTGCGTGTCTGTGTGTGTCTGCATGTGTGTGTGCGCGTGTGTCTGTCTCTGGGTGTTTGTGTGTGTGTATGTCTCTGTGTATGTGTGTGTATCTATGTAAGGGTGTTTGTGTGTGTGTCTGTCTGTGTGTGTATCTATGTGTTTGTGTTTGTGTGTAAGTGTGTCTCTGTGTGTGTGTGTGTGCACGTGTGTGTGTCTGGGTGTTTGTGTGTGTGTGTCTGTGTGAGTGTGAGTGTGTGTGTGTGTGTGTGTGTGAGTGTTTCTGTGTGTGAATGTGTCTGTGTGAGTGTGTGTGTATATGTGAGTGTGTGTGTGTGTGTGTGTGTATGGGTGTTTGTGTGTGTGTGCACGTGTGTGTGTCTGGGTGTCTGTGTGTGTGTGTCTGTGTGTGTGTGTGTCTGTGTGTGAGTGTGTCTGTGTGAGTGTGTGTGTGTGTATGTGTATATGTGTGTGTGTGAGTGTGAGTGTGTCTGTGTGTGAGTGTGTCTGTGAGTGTGTGTGTATGTGTATATGTGAGTGTGTGTGTGTGTATGGGTGTTTTTGTGTGTGTGTTTTTGTTTATTTGTGTGTGTGTGTGTGTCTGGGTGTTTGTGTCTGTGTGAGTGTGTGTGTATGTGTATATATGTGTGTGTGTGTGTGTGTGTGTGTGTGTGTAGCTGTGAGTGTGTGTGTGTGTGTGTCTGTGAGTGTGTGTCTGTGTGTGTGTGTGTGTGGCTGTGAGTGTGTGTCTGTGTGTGTGTGTGTGTCTGTGTCTGTGTCTGTGTGTGTGT
>JAMWET010003864.1:42500-127500 GCA_024036415.1 Prochilodus magdalenae
TATTCAGAACCACCTCATGTAGGAACTTTCTGTGAGGGAGCTTTTAGAGGGGACGTCTGGTTACCTTCACTAGGTTCTTTTTTTTTTTTTCTTTCAAAATTGTGAGGCTGAGGTGAGGGTTTAAAATTCCTCTGCAGATTTAGATGTTTTGTCTGACAGTTTCTTGTATGATCTGTTTCAGCCCGAGCAGAAAGATCTCCAGCACAGCGTTTGGCAGGTAGGCCTGTGTGTTAATGATTACACCCACATGTACCCTGCTCCAAGGTCAGCTGTGTGATTACATATCACTGTACTCCTATCACCGTGGTCATAGCTCAGCCAATCAGATTTTAGAACTGAGATGTTTTATGATGTAGTCTGCTTTTAGCTGATGTTTCTCAGAACTCGGACGGTTCTGGGAGCTGATTGCTGATGTAAAACACATGAGCCCTGTTTGGTTAGTTAAGGGTTGCTGCAGCAAC
Organism: Prochilodus magdalenae; assembly: GCA_024036415.1. Taxonomy (NCBI): domain Eukaryota; kingdom Metazoa; phylum Chordata; class Actinopteri; order Characiformes; family Prochilodontidae; genus Prochilodus; species Prochilodus magdalenae. Next base: position 42,962 of record JAMWET010003864.1, read on the forward strand.
CCCTCGGTCACAGGACCTACAGTTCGTTTAGATGGACTACAGGACTACAACTGTAGCCTCACACAGCACAGACAGAAAGCATGTGGTCAGTCTGACTGTATCTGACTCAAAGCTTCCTTGTGGGGTATGCAGAGACTTTTAACCCCACTGACCTGTACAGTAAAGACCACTGACTCTGTGAGTTAAGATTTCCCGACTTTGAGGCAGTTAAGTCTCCTGTATATCCGTCTTTTATTAATGTGCCTGCAGTAGGATGCATGTAAGAACTCTGAGTTTCGGGTTTTGAGTGGAGTGATGAAGATCTCCGCTCTACTTTGTCGCTGTTAGTCCAGGAGAAGTGAATTGGATCTCTCTTGCACATTCTGTCTGGTGGGGTTGTGCTTCGTCTCATGCATCTCCAACATCAGCTCAGACTTAGCTGAGATGCCAGTTGTGAATTCAGCTCCTGCATGAGGCGGGCGAACTCTCAGTTCTCAATTGTTGTTCCTTGATTGGGCTCATGTCGAGTGAACATGTAGACCACACCATTCAACGTAACTCGCCCGATGGCAAGGTCCTGCTGTAATACCCATCATTGTGGGGGTACCTGACGACCATGAAGGGCTGCAAAAGGTCACTAAGCAGTTAAACTTGGCAATGGACCGGTCAACAACGTGTTTAGGTGGACCAGTGGACCCAACCTATGGCATAAGAACACACCCCACACCAGTACGGAGCCACCACCAGCCTGCACAGTGTCTTGTTGACAGCTGGGGTCCATGGCTTTATGGGTTCTGCGCTATCCATAAACCTAGCTGTCAATCCAGGCACCCGGTACCGTGACTCATCGGGCCGTCGCCGTTTCAGTATTCTCAGCGTTCCGCAGTGCAGAGTGTTTCGTGCTCCACAGAGCTGAAAGGAAATACCATATTAGGAATTTTAGTGTTGGATGAAGTAGTGGCTAACACCGTTAGCATCATGCAGAGAGGGGGTCTCGCACTGTATCTGAGGGTGTGCAGCAGAGTGGAGCTTGTCTCAATGACCTCTATGAACGTCGGGGTCTTTCACCTGTGAGACCTCAGGTGTTTTTCCCGAGGAATGTGCAGGGAACTGTTTTATTCACCTTAGAGAAGGAGGGACACTGAGCTGTGTGTGTGTGTGTGTGTGTGGGTGCGGCTGCGTGTGCGTGTGGAGGGGACGTGATGTGATTTGTGCGGTGTGTATAAGGGGGCGTGTCAGTCTTCATACCCTTTTGTTGTAATATGGATAATGAATTTCTGTCACTGTGTGTGTGTGCGTGCGTGTGTGCGTGCGTGCGTGTGTGTGTGTGTGTGTGTGTGTGTGTGCGCGTGTGTGTGTGTGTAGGAGGGGCTAAAGCAAGTAGGACAGGGGAACTGAGTGGGTCTGTGTAGCTTTAAGCCCGACTCCACACAGGCACATCTCTCCTGCAATGCAGTCTGCTTCCAAACCCTCAGCCAGGGACAGATCTCAGTTAGTGTTAATGCAGAAGTGGTGCATTGTGGGTAACGTAGTTGTACTGTAGTAGCATGTAGTTCTATTGATAAATACACCTTTATCAGGAGGTGATCTATATGCCTTCGCGGTGCCGTTCAGGATTTGATGCAGTATGTATGTCTCTCTCTCTTTTCTCTCTCTCTCTTCTGTCCCCCCCTCTCTTTTCTCTCTCTCTCTTTTCTCTCTCCCTTTCTCTCTCTCTCCCTCCCTCTTTCTCGTTCTTTTCTCTCTCTCTCTCTCTCTCTCTCTCTCTCTCTTTCTCTGACTTACTCTGTTCTCTGGTTCATTCATTCTCTATATCTTCTTTTGCTTTCCCTCCTCTTTTCTTTTCTCTTTTCTTTTTTTCCCTCTCATTCCACTCTTTCGGTTTATTTCTATTAACCTTAGTTTTCTCTCCTTCTTTCTACTCCGCCAGTCTCTGTCTGTCTTTCCCCCCTCTCTCTCGTTTTCTCTTTTCCACTCTATTCTTTCACTTTCTTTCCTTCCTTGTCCCCACCCTCTTCTTCTCCATTTCTCATCTTTTTTCTCAGTCTATCTTTCTTTATTTTTCTCCACTGTTTTATTTTCTTTTATTCTCTCACTCCTGTCTCTCTAGGCTTATGTCTTTATCTCATTCTTTTTTTCATCTCTCTCTGTCTCTGTCTCTCTCTCTCTGTCTCTCTCTCTCTCTCTCTCTCTGTATGGTACAGTGTAAGTGAGTGTGTTCTCACTGCTGTATGGGTCTGTGTGTTTGTTGTACAGGCAGCTGCTCCACCACAGTAACCTCAGCAGCAGTAACGGCAGCACGGAGGATCTGTTCAGAGACAGCATCGACTCCTCCGACACCGACATCTCCGAGAAGGTAGCACGCGCATGCACTGTAACCGACCCCTTTAATCCAATCTGCCTGATGAAGTGAACCCGTCTGCGCTCCTTCCGGAACAGCCCTCAGACCCACTAAAACAGAGCTCTTGGCATGGTTCTAGAGGGTTCCTCTCGCAGGGCAGCAAGGTTTCTGTCCTGTTGGGCAGCAGTTGTTTAACTGAACTTCACTAACCTAGTTCCAGTCTGGTGCCAGTTGATAGCCCCCTCTGGCAAAAGCCAAACTGCCCTTGGGAATAGCCTGATATAGTAGCTAGCTAATCTTTAGCTGGGTCGCACATAAACAGGCTAGGAACCAAAACATGAAGATGTGGGTTGGTAGCAAGTACCTGTTTGGGATTGGTTAAAACAGAGTTTGGTTTGTGCGAGTGGGCGATAACATTAGCTAGGTTAGCTTGCTACATCTCGCTGGTACTCAGGGTTCATTTACATGCACCTTTTACTAGAGATGTCACAGAGCTGCTATACAGAGCATCCAGGTCCAAGACCCCAGACAAGGAAAAACTCCCTCAGAGCGAAAGGGAAGGAACCTTGAGAGGAACCAAGACTCAGAAGTAGAAACTCATTCTCCACTGGTCCACACCGGATAGCAAGACAAGCACACTCACCTTATCGACAGCAGACATCTCCTCCTCCTCTTGTTCTCATCACAGGCTAAGAGCTAGGATGATAACTGAGCAGTTTGTGATCAGTTCTATTCAGTTCTATTCAGACATCAAGGAACACAGAACCGTAGCCTGCTCAAAAGGCATGAACCTCAGCCAATACAGGAGAGACAAACTCTTCTCATTAGGACAGAAACCTCGCTGCACCACGAGAGAGAACCTCAACATATTTAATTCTCCGTCAAACCAGCTCTAGACTCCCAGAACCCCAGGTTCCGCCTCTTCTGAGTGAGCCTTGAAGTACTTACAGGGGTTCCTAGAAGAACTTACACACCACAAATGGGGTTAATCTAACTTTTCTGGGGTTCCTCAAAGTCCTCTGGTGTTCTAGGAGGTCCCTCAAGCAACCAAAGGGTTTGATGAGCCCCTGCATGCATGACTGAACAAGGATTCACATGGCTGCATGTAAAGCCCTGATCGTTTACAGGTTCTGTGTGCTCCTGTGAATACTGATGACTGGAGTTTCCTGAGATACTAAACCCTGATGGCCGTAGCGCTTTAAAAAGAGGTTTCAGTCCAAGATGGGAAATGTAGTTCCTCAAGGAACCATGCAGCTTAGCCTACGTTGCTCAGAGTACTGTTTCCTGGAGGTCAGAGGGCTCCCTGTTCTGCCAGGGTGGCAAGATGAGGAACCCTAGGAGAACACAGGAGGCTTACATCTGCTCAGGAGATGCTGAAACAGGATGTGATTGAGGGTCTTGGTGTTGCAGTTTGGGATTTGTGGGATATATGAATTTAATAGAATTCCGAATTATCCCTCAGCAATCATCACATACACATCTATCCAGTCATGTGTTCACCTCTTGGTTTAATGAAAAGCCGGCATGTTGATACCTTGATTTCCTTCTACCTGCTCAGGTGAGTCAGCTGGAGAAGAAGCTGTGCGAGCTGGAGAACGAGTGTTTAACGAACGGTGATGCGAAATCCAAACTCAAGCAGGAGAACACACAGCTAGTGCACAGGTAACCACACACCATGTACCTGAACACCATAAACGAATCAATCACTTAACGAATCAATCACTTAACGAATCAATCACCTAAGCAAAGCCAGAACCTTTCAGGTGGGATAAAACCCAGTTTGGTTTGAGACAGTGGGTGATAACATCAGCTAACATTACAGCCCACTGCTACCAGATATTTTGACCTGGAGACTGTGGAGGTCATTTGAGTTCAGTGAACTCAGTGTCAGTTTGAGATGATCTGAGCTTTGGGACATGGTGCGATATACGGGTTCACTGCGGTCATAAAGGCATGGATGTGGCCAGCAACAATACCCTCTGTGGGCTGTGGCATTTGAATGATCCTCAGTGGGTATAAAGGTGGCCCAAAGTGTGCCGAGACCATTACCCTACCCACCAGCACCAGCCTGAACAGCTGATACAAGGCTGGATGGATCCGTGCTTTAATGTTGGTAATGCCAAATCCCGACCCCACCATCCAAATGTACCAGGAGAAATTCAAAGTCATCAGCATTTTCCCCAATGTGAAGCATCCAGAGCCTTTGCTGGTTAATCCGTGCAGGAGATCTGTAATGTGGGAAACACTACAGACAGCTAAGAACCTTAACGTGATGGATTATAATAACGGACAGAGGAACCTGCAGATAACCGCGGTCTATGACGGTCCCTCTGGACTAAGCACAGATGCTGAAAGAGTTGGTTCTGGATGCCCTCAAAACAGGAAGTACAGTCTGCACTTGAAGAACATGTTCCACCATGTTGGTTCTATGCGCTGCCCGCCCACATCCAGCCCGCATAATCACTCGGCTCTCAAACCAGGGATCGTGTCTTAAAGGGTTCAGTAGAATCTCGTAACAAGTACTGGCACTCACACAGGCTCTGCCACTGGCGCTGGGACTGGCACTGGCACTTTGTTGGTGGAAAAGAGGTAGTCCTGGACCAACCTAAGCTCATCCAATTAGATTTTTGATGTGGTGCCCGGAAACCGTTTATGCCATATGCCTAGCTACACACGCACCTCAGGTCGCTGTGTTAGTGTGCTGTTCTTGTTTTGGCAGCTGAAATCCGCGCGTCTCTGATTAGGATCCTAATGTGCTGAAGTGTTAGGAAGTGTTCAAAACCTGCTGCACTCTGAGCATCTAACAAAGAACGTCCATCAAACCTGGCTGAACATCAGGTGTGCAAACTGCATTCCTGGTTTAGAAGGTTTCAATATCTTCTCCAACAGAAGAGCCAACACGCAACCCAATTACCAAATACTGACCTACATTCAGTTAATTACAGGAGCCTTTTCAGCTATAGCTAGTAAACCTGGCTCTGCTCTATATACTGTACATATATATATATATATATATATATATATATATATATATATATATATATATATATATATATATATATATATATATATATATATATATATATATATATATATGCACATACATTTGAAATTAATTTAAATAAATTTAGCCTTGAAATAAAGAAAAGCAAGCTATATGCAATTTTATTTATTATTCCTGTATTAAGTTCTTCAGTGATGTGGCCAGATGAGTTAGTCATCTCCGCATCCCCTGAAGCTCTACTGATATTCTTCCTTGTTTCTCTCTTCTAATGAACTGGAAGTTCCTGCTGTGTTGGTTACACAGTGATTGCTGAATGTACGCGGCTCTGTAGGCGTGACTTTGATTTAGTGTGTTGCCCTGAGGGCAGATATTTTTTGGAGCTGGGCCGAGTGTGTCTGAGTAAGTACAGAACAGTACTTTTTGTTTGTGTGTGTGTGTGTGTGTGTGTGTGTGTGTGTGTGTGTGTGTGTGTGTGTGTGTGTTTAGGGTTCATGAACTGGAGGAGCTGCTGAAGGAGCAGGAGAACCGAGCGGAGGTGATGATGGAAGCTGAACGCCGGAGACACCGGGAGACGTTCAGCAAATTGGAGAGAGACAAGAACACTCAGATAGAGCTGCTCACCAGCCGGTATGCGAACACAGTCACCTTGTACTTAGACTAGTACAAGTATCTAGTACTTCCACTCACTGGCCACTTTATTAGAAACACCTACCTTCTACTTCCACTCACTGGCCACTTAATTAGAAACACCTACCTTCTACTTCCACTCACTGGCCACATTATTAGGACACATTCTAGGACTGGCTGATATGTATCAGTTAGCATGCTAACTGCCGCTAATCCCATGCTAAAGTCATCACACCCTCTGGTCAAACCTAGTCCAGTTGTGAAATACCTCAGCAGATTTGTTTGCAGTATCTAACACTGACTCACTGTTATTGTTGAGTCACTGCTCCCTATAAACCTGGGCAGAAGTACGTCACGTAGCTTTAAACAGCACTACAAGCCTGAGCTCCATTTTTAGAGATGCTAATTACTTAGGCTTATTGCTACGTTAGCCCTCACTTCCACTGACCAGAACAGACCACCCTGTTTTGCAGAGTAGTGGCCTGATTTGGGTGCGTTTGCTGGTTAAAGTGGTTGTTGTTGTTTGGTCTGCAGGGTCCAGCAGCTGGAGGTGGAGAACACAGAGATGCTGCTGAACGTGAACAGGCTGAAAACTCATACAGAGAAGCTGGACGAGGTATGTATATTTAGTGCTGGGCAAAATCACAGTATGGAACCATTATCATGATCAGAACTTCCAGAACATACAAACAGTCTGGTCCAGCTTTTAGAACTGGAATGTGAAGCAGTGTACAGATGAGGTTTTGGAAGGAGGACATTGTATAAACCATTATTGACTTTGTGGGGCTGTTGCTGTTATGTCTGTTGCCCAAATGTGTCACCAGCAGGACACCTTTCCCAAATACCCAGGCCATGCTGAGGGTATCTGAACGGTGCACTCCCATCTTTCCATGCATATACTTGGATTCCTGGACATCATGGCGAACCAGCTTCTGCATGATCCAGTGAAAACATAGAAAGCATCCCTGTTCAGTGAGCGGTCCATCCCTGTTCAGTGGGCGGTCCATCCCTGTTCAGTGGGCGGTCCATCCCTGTTCAGTGGGCGGTGCACCCCTGTTCAGTGGGCGGTCCATCCCTGTTCAGTGGGCGGTCCATCCCTGTTCAGTGGGCGGTCCATCCCTGTTCAGTGGGCGGTGCACCCCTGTTCAGTGGGCGGTGCACCCCTGTTCAGTTGGCGGTTCATCCCAATTCAATTGGGTTTAGTAGGCAGTCCATCCTCCATCCTTCATCAGTGGGTGGTCTATGCCTGTTAGGTGGGAATCCAACTCTAGATTCAAGATCAGTGTTATAGAGCTCCATGAAACCAAACTGAGACTTTTGTGGGAGCTGGAACTCTTTATGGAGGCTCCCATGAGGCCTTCAGGAATTAGCAGCGTTCTCCTCCAAGTGTGTTGAGCTGTTCTGACTTGCAGCTTCAGAATCGCTGCAGAGATGTTTTATGGAGGACATTCGGGGAGAACAGAGCTCTTCCAACTTCAGCGTAAACATTCACTGGTAGAAGTAAGGATAGCGTTAACACTGGAGGAGAGGCACCTCCGGATCATGATGGGAATTAGCTCCACACAGTAGGCACAATATTTCAAATTGCAGTTCCGGGACTGAAATCACTGTCGTACAGCTATGACATATTAGATAGCCGGCCAAGATAACCAAAGAACTTCCTGTTATGTGAGTCTTTGTGGTGTTATTAAATACCTGTCAGTCATTTTCCATCACTTCTGTTGTGCTGTTATTGGCTTATCAACGTTTCTGATGTTACAGACATATTAGATAGCCGGCCAAGATAACCAAAGAACTTCCTGTTATATGAGTCTTTGTGGTGTTATTAAATACCTGTCAGTCATTTTCCATCACTTCTGTTGTGCTGTTATTGGCTTATCAACGTTTCTGAGGCTACAGTCCTGCAGTGCTGTCAGATTCTAAAGAAAATCTGGGTGGCCCAGGGGGTAGCTCTGACGCCTTCTTCCGTCCGGGGTCTTTCTGTGTGGAGTCCACATGTTTTCCCCGTGTCTGTGTGGGTATTCTCCAGCTGATCTGGCTTTCTTCCATAGTCCAAAGACATGCAGCCAGGTGAAGGATGGTGGAGATGCTAATTGTCCCCCTAGGTGTGAGTCTGTGTGGCCTGTCCAGGGTGTCTTCTTGCCCGGTGATCGCCGGGACGGGCTCCAGCAGTTTAGTTCTGATGAATAAATGAATGGATAAGGGAATGATAGTTTACTATTCCTTCTTTTTCTGGGTTGGAGTGTTAATGATTGCTGGCTGGCTCTTCTCACACGTACACAAAAGCAGCTTTCAGCTTGGTTAAACGTGTGAACGGTGCTTGTGTGCATGTTCATCTGCACTTCTATTTTCTGCACATGCAGCAGAACTGTTATTAATATTGCACAGTGATGTTTTATAAACTCAGAGCTGAACATTAAGTGTTAGTGCAGTGTAAGGAGGCACTCAGTGTTGCACGCTAAACTCTGCAAGATGCTGCATCTAGCCGATTGCTAAGGTATTGCTAATGAATGGTAGTCTAAAGCGTGAGAGTTCACCTACAGGCACACCTCGCAGAGAGGGGGATCGGCCCCAAGGATCTGCCTAATTATCCGATACCCGATCCAGCTAATTGAATTAATATCAGAGCCGATATCTGATCCTAATATCGGATCGGTGCATCCCTATGTGAAACGGTGTCTGTGAGTCGAGCAGAAGTCCAGTAGATGGGCGTGTACTTTCCCACCCCATTCATTCTTAATGGGAAACGGATTGGATCAGAAAGCAGAACATCCCGATCAGACCGAACATTCCAGAAATGGAGTGGTGCCGATATCTCGAAAACTGCAGGACTAGTTACTGGACCAAAATGTGTACCAGTAAGATGATAATAGCGGAACCCTTTCTGGTGCTATACAGAACACTTCCCAGGAAGGGTTCTATATAGAACCATTTGCAGCACATTCTCCATCCATCTGAAGAACCATTTCACCACCGTCTATACTGAAGAACCCTTGAAGAACCATCTGTATGAATATCGTATTGTGTCAGAGAGCGTCTCCACTTTTTACCTTCAGTCCAGCTTTCATTATTTTCAGGAGACTCAGTTTCAGCTTTTCAGCCACACCTCCCCACATTCAGTGGTGTTGAGGTTCAGGACTCTGGGGTGGTCAGTCCATTGTTCTGAGAAAACCAGCAGCTCCTTTGCTGGATGTGTCTGGACTCTCCTTTTCTCAGTGAGGAGCTTGTTGAACATCTCCACTTTCTTTCAGACCTCTGGAACTGGAGGTTCTCCTCTCTCTCAGAGCTGGAGGCTTTAAGTTCTGTTTACTGATGGGCACAGTGGTAGTGGGTCTAGCAGGGTCTTCCAGGTGGTTGTTAGGGGTCCCGTTTTTTCTGATGTAGGTTTTAGCTTTGGCGCTTGACATTCTCCTTTCTCATGCGACTGGAGTTACGGTTTGAAGAGACTCTGACCTTCTGCTCTGTATCTGTCTCCGGTTTGTTTGACGTAGGAGAAGCAGCGAATGACGGATAAACTGGAGGACACCAGCCTGCGTCTGAGGGACGAGATGGACCTGTACAGGAAGATGATGGACAAGTTGAGGCAGAATCGCAACGACTACCAGAGAGAGAAAGAGGCCATGCAGGAGGTCAGATAGTGCCACCTAGTGTCCATTATACTGTAGTACATCACAGAAACAAACTCCAGAGGAGTTAAAGCTCCCTTCACAAAAGCAGTTAGACTCTATTGCTCTATTTAGTACCATGAGTCCTATCTAGAACCATTTGCGCCCTTAAAAAGTTCTCTGCGTGCTGTGGTCATTCATCAGATTGTTGTAGGACATGCTGTATTTGAAAATGGTTCCACGTAGCACCAAAAAGGGTTCTAATACTGATTCTGTCACGACCCTTTTTGGAGCTATGTAGAACCATTTAAAGGGTTCTAATACTGATTCTGTCACAACCTCTTTTTTGAGCTATGTAGAACCATTTAAAGGGTTCTAATACTGGTTCTGTCACGACTCTTTTTGGAGCTGTATAGAACCATTTAAAGGGTTCTAATACTGGTTCTGTCATGACTCTTTTTGGAGCTGTATAGAACCATTTAAAGGGTTCTAATACTGATTCTGTCATGACCATTTTTGGAGCTATGTAAAACCATTTAAAGGGTTCTAATGCTGATTCTCTCACGAACTCTTTTTGGAGCTATGTAGAACCTTTTAAAGGGTTCTAATACTGATTCTCTCACGACCTCTTTTTGGAGCTATGTAGAACCATTTAAAGGATTCTAATACTGATTCTGTCACAACTCTTTTTGCAGCTCTGTAGAACCATATTACGACACATTCTCCATCTATCTGAAGAACTGTTTCACTATGCGAACTACCGTGTAAGCATGCAAATGGTTCTAGATAAAACTCATGGTTCGAAATAGAGCCGTTCTCTTTACTGAAGAACCATCTTTTTAAGAGCGTGGGCATTAAACATAATTGCACAATAAAAAAGAAACAGTAAAAAATGACATTGAAAGATGTTCCCTGAGCTAGACAGTCTAATGTCCAGAGGAACAGCGTTCTAGAGTTTTGGAGCACGCAGACCAAAACTAGACATGTTTGACATCTGAAGCTTTAGCAATGGAGCTACAAGGCTAATGTGTAATATGCAATAGCATGACATCAGCGTCTCGGTCAGTGAACTGCATGTGTGGTGAGAGGGGACGCTGGCTGAAGGTACATGAGGACAGCACTCACAATGTGAACCCTGGTCTCCGCCACTGTGTGTGTAGCTGATAGAGGACCTGCGGCGGGAGCTGGAGCATCTGCAGGTGTTTAAACTGGAGGCGGAGCGTGTGGGGCGAGGCCGGAGCTCTTCCATCAGCCTATCAGAATTCAGCACACGCACGCGAGAGAGCGAACTCGAGCAGGAGGTGAAGAGACTCAAACAGGTGAGGAACACAAATCAGAGGCAAACACAAGAATCGATATCAGACCTGAGGGGTCAGACACGGGAGGAACATAGACGGGACGGGTGATGGTGGGTGATGTCAGGGTCAGGGGAGATGGGCCTGGCTTTAGTGAATTGGGCTAGCGCTGGTTAGTGTTGCTGAAGTCTTGTTTTTGTTTGTCTTGTTCTCAGACCGGATCCGACCTCAGGAAGATGTTTAGAAAGTAAACACACGCGGTTAAAAACAAACAGATGAAGTGTTTACTCACTTTCCAAACATGTCGGCTGTGTGTGTGTGTGTGTATGTTGGGTGTGTGTGCATGTGTGTGTGTGTGTGTGTATGTTGGGTGTGTGTGCATGTGTGTGTGTGTGTGTGTCGGCTTTGTGTGTATATGTTGACTGTGTGTATGTCATGTGTGTGTATATTGGGGGTGCGTGTGTGTGTGTATGTTGTGCGTGTATGTTGTGTGTGTGTGTATGTGTGTGTGTGTGTGTGTGTGTGTATGTTGGGGTGTGTGTGTGTGTGTATGTTGGGGGTGCGTGTGTGCGTGTGTGTGTGTGCGTGTGTGTGTATGTTGGGGGTGTGTATGTTGTGTGTGTGTATGTTGGGGGTGTGTGTGTGTGTGTGTATGTTGGGGGTGTGTGTGTGTGTATGTTGGGGTGTGTGTGTGTGTGTATGTTGGGGGTGCGTGTGTGCGTGTGTGTGTGTGTATGTCGTGTGTGTGTGTGTGTGTGTGTGTATGTTGGGGGTGTGTGTGTGCGTATGTTGGGGTTGTGTGTGTATGTCGTGTGTGTGCGTGTGTGTGTGTATGTTGGGGTTGTGTGTGTGCGTATGTTGGGGGTGTGTGTGTATGTCGTGTGTGTGCGTGTGTGTGTGTATGTTGGGGGTGTGTGTGTGTGCTTGTGTGTGTATGTCGTGTGTGTGTGTGTGTGTGTGTGTATGTTGGGGGTGTGTGTGTGCGTGTGTGTGTATGTCGTGTGTGTGTGTGTGTGTATGTTGGGGGTGTGTGTGTGTGTATGTTGGGGTGTGTGTGTGTGTGTATGTTGGGGGTGCGTGTGTGCGTGTGTGTGTATGTCGTGTGTGTGCGTGTGTGTGTGTATGTTGGGGGTGTGTGTGTGCTTGTGTGCATGCAGCACTGTGTTTTCCAGGACATTCACCCTGAGCTCCAGCAGCGAGTGTGCGCTAGCGCGCGACTGTGCCGCAGTCTGGCGGTAAAGCGTCGTTCCTGCGTCCTCTAAATAACTGATCATTAACGACTAATAACTCCACCGGCTGCCTCCAGGGGGCACTGGAGCTCACCCTGGAACCTGGCAGCGCTGATGGTTTATACGGGGCCATATTGTTTTAAAAAAAAAAAAAAAAAAGAATTTGAATTCACTGTGGTTGTGATGTCACAAACCACCTATTGTGCCTATAACCGTTTAACCCCACCCAGTCACGCAGAAGTTCCTATAAGTGCAACACAAGTGCAAGTTTTGGCACTCTGGACACATTTTGTTTGTGTTTTGGTACATATAGCCACACTAACGTTATCCACACACTTCAGGACACAGCTAACACAGATGTAGAATATGGGCCCGTTAATGTTTAGTAGTGTTTAGTTAAAAATGGCTAGAGCTGCGATACAGTGTCCTTCAGAACCATCCCGGCTAATTTAGCTCATAGCCCATGTACTGTACTCATACTGACGACTCATTCCACTGACTATCCATCTCTGGTTCTTCCTCTCGCCGCTGATTACATCAGTCGTGGCATTTAACTCATCCATAGACTCACTTCCATTGTTTTGTTTTACCTGCAGCCTCATGTTAAAGCTACTTAGAGACCAGGTTGTGAGACAGGTGTTCCACAAGACTGGATTTCTCAGTTAGCCAGACAAGCCAGAAGGCAATAGGACGAGATATGGAGATGCTCCTGTTAGTCAGTTCTTTTTTTGAACTTATCTGGCTTTAATAAGAAATCCTGCTCTGAGGAACACCGGCCTGGCGCTCAAAACGACTGGAACAGCGGTTGAGCTGATCTGAGATCTGACTGTGGTTTTGCGGTTCTTACCTGTGCAGGAGAATCAGAAGCTGCGGGAGCAGAACGAAGAGCTAAACGGCCAGATTCTCAGCCTGAGTCTGCATGAAGCCAAGAGCCTGTTCGCCACGCAAACTAAAGCACAGTCGCTCGCCGCCGAGATCGAAAACGCTTCCCGAGACCAGGTACGGTCAACCTAACGAGAGACTGTAGAACAGACTCAGTCTATACCACAGTACCTACATTTAGAGCTTAGAGTTATACACTCGACCTAATGAGAAACTGTAGAACAGACTCAGTCTATACCACAGTACCTACATTTAGAGCTTAGAGTTATACACTCGACCTAATGAGAAACTGTAGAACAGACTCAGTGTATACCACAGTACCTACATTTAGAGCTTAGAGTTATACACTCCACCTAATGAGAAACTGTAGAACAGACCCGGTCTATACCACAGTACCTACATTTAGAGCTTAGAGTTATACACTCCACCTAATGAGAAACTGTAGAACAGACCCGGTCTATACCACAGTACCTACATTTAGAGTTTAGAGTTATACACTCGACCTAATGAGAAACTGTAGAACAGACTCAGTCTATACCACAGTACCTACATTTAGAGCTTAGAGTTATACACTTGACCTAATGAGAAACTGTAGAACAGACTCAGTCTATACCACAGTACCTACATTTAGAGCTTAGAGTTATACACTCCACCTAATGAGAAACTGTAGAACAGACTCAGTCTATACCACAGTACCTACATTTAGAGCTTAGAGTTATACACTCCACCTAACGAGAAACTGTAGAAAAGACTCGGTCTATACCACAGTACCTACATTTAGAGTTTAGAGTTATACACTCGACCTAACGAGAAACTGTAGAACAGACTCAGTCTATACCACAGTACCTACATTTGGAGTTATACATACAGTGTGTATATGTAAAATATTACATTTCTTGTATTTCCACAGTTAATGGAGGCCCTGAAGGAACAAGAGGAGATAAACCTGCGTCTCAGGCAGTACATGGATAAGATCATATTATCTATCCTGGACCACAATCCCTCCATACTGGAAATTAAGAACTAGTAGAGCCTTAGTGGACGGTTTAAAGGCTAAACCTGAAGTAACCGTGAACACATGGCTCCCCCTGCTGGCCTGGAGGTGGAGGTTGCAAGCCTTGCAATTCAACTGCGTTCTTCCAAATGGATGTGGACTTGGACGTCATTCCTCCATCGCTCATTCATCTCGTGAGACTTCAGGAGACACTGGAACACTTCATGCACTTTTCCAGGACAGAGTTCATCGCTGCTGCTGTGTATGTCTGTGTAAATCATCACTGGAAGGGCGATATGGGGTTGCGTAACGTAACACTGGACTTGGCCTAGTCTGTACAGGTCATGGGCCAAGAGGAAGAAATTTGGGTTCCTCTGATGTTTTTTTTTTTTTTTTCATTACAAGAAACCTGCTTTCCATATATACCTACTTCCCCATATATTCCCAGCAGTGCTCGAACCGCCGGATCACATTTACATAGTGATCAGTTTTAATGGAAAGCAAGTCGATCAGAGGGAGTACGAGAGCTGAGTGTTCTTTGATGGAGTGTGGAGATAAGTCTGTACATGGACGACCATGAAAAGAAGCTGAAAGAGAGAGAGAGAGAGAGAATGAAAGAGAGAGAAGGGAAATGGGAAGTGCGAGGCAGGAGTTGTGCTATGTACTGAGTTTATAGAGCTACAGAAAGGCAGATGAGAGCCACTTTAGTTAGTCAGAGAGTTTATAATCAGAGTCTAATGGAATCGGCAGCATCTGAATGTTCACATAGTCGTTCGGAATGATGGTACCTTCTTGGTTGGGGGTGTTTCACTAGCCTTCCTGTCTTCATGTACTGTAATTTCTAAGCATTGCCACTTATTTAAAGGGATTCGCCAGCATTGTCCAACCTTGCCTCGATCTACAGTAGCTGTGGTGCACGGTCGATTACCATAGAAAGTCGTTTTAATGAATTTCTTTGTGCTTAGAAATGAGTGGAAAACCTGTTAGCATGAAACACACCTTACTGCAGAAGCTAATGGGCAGCTCAGGTACAAAGAAGGATATTTATTTATAGTAATAATAAGTTATACAATAATCATGATAATGATAAATAAGCAATAATAGTAATAATTCAGTCAAAGTATTGATCTTGGTACTGGGCTGGATGCTAGAGGCTGGTAAAATGCTAGAATGTTCATTTAAGCTGTATTATATTGACACAAGTGCTGTATTTGCAGGAGCTTTAGGTTCCGAATAGAAGCATAAGCTGCTGTTCCGGAAAGCCTCACCATAATCAGCGGTGTTCATGTTTTGTTTCCAGCGTTCCCACATGTTTTATATTGGGCGCTTCACTTTAGGCCTAGCTTTCAGGTTGGATTCGGAACTGTGGGATGGCGAGGTGCAGGTAAACGTATTAGCTTTTTGGGTCACCCGCTGTGTTGTTCCCCCAGCTTTGCACATGAGCACAGGAGTTTGATTTCTAGGGTGTTTATAGCATTTCCTTCGTGCCTTTTCATTGACCGATAGCTCCGGTAGACCTACTGATTGTTTAGTTGCACACTGGCCAGCTGTTCGCACATTAATCACGTACATTTCAGTGCAATCTCTGACGAGCCGACTGTAAATACTGTACAGGATTAGTCACTTGTTTTCTATACTATGTGCCACTTTACATGGGTTATCCAACCTTTTTGTACACTCATGCCCAGTAACGGGTCTCTCTGTGTGTTTGTATGGTGTAAAGTTTTGGTTAAAGCATTACTCTGTAGATGGAGGCCTTACTTCACTAATGTAGTGGCAGAAGCTACACAGCCTGGATGCTAGCAAGTCGGCAGGCTGGAACTGCTGCGTCAGAACCCCAAACTGTGATTTAGCTGACTTAGCTTTTTTTCTATGGAGGTTTCTTTATTCGTCAGTGAGCTAACCGAGCTAAGTACGTTAGCTTGCTAACGTCACCGTGTTAAAGCTGATAGTGAAAGAATCTGTTGACATAGCAATAAACGCTCAGCTTGTACAGCAGCAGTTCCAGATCGCTAATGCTAACAGACTCTGGCTAATGCTCTGCTAGCCAGGTTTGTGTGGCTGATGATGCCGCCACCAACAGTCTAGTTTTGCCTCACAACTAATCAGAAACGGTCCTTTGACCCTGAATTATTATGATATGATGAGCATTTCAGCTTTTAGAAGGGACGCCTTTCTCAGACGTTTGTATGGATGTAATAGCATTTCACATGCAGCATCGTTTTAAATGCTCCAAGGAGAGCCTACTTTAATTTATTAATGTGATCTTGGAGTATTGTTACATGATTCCTCTTTGGTACTTTGTTTTCCAGTCTGGAAATAAACTGTTGGGATATACTGCACTGTCCTCGGAAAAAATTCAACCCTAGCATGGAACTGGACACTTGAATTTTCGAAATAAATTCTGCAGATTTTCTCATGTGACTTGTGTGGTGTTTTAAAATACTAAATGACTTTACACGCATGCAGTGCAGCTGGACCGCTGCATAAGCAGTACAGTGTCATGTACAGAGGCCAGTGATGAGGGAACGTATAAGCTCACCGGACAAACAGTGAGTCACCTTGCATAAGGTGGTAGTAACTTCAGCCTCCTGCAGATGGCGCTGCACGAGGATGATAAGGCTATAAGTATCCGCGGGGTGTGAGTGACGGGATCCATAGATTGGGAAAAGGTGCTACAGTGCAGGGTGTTCCATGTGTGGAAAACGCTCCAGAGCAGATGTTAATGGTTGGGTACAAGGAGTGACTGCGTGTGGGCGTAGCCAAAGACCATAGTGTGAAGGAAGTAGCTAAATCTGCAGGTGTATGGAAGCGTACGGTCATATTAGGGTGGCCACATGGTGCATATAATATTGTTGGCGAGTGAACGTTTTAAATAGGTCATCCCGAAAAGAGCACTAACGGGTATCTGTCCATGTGCCATGCCGGTTGAAACACCTAAAGGGCCGGCCTAAAACCGGATGTGTAGCCATCCTAGGTCATACCAGCAATGGATAAAATCCCAGTCTACAGGGAATTTTCCTCAGAATTGTGCCAGGGAAGGCATCCACCAACTCTGGACCAACTGACCAATTCTTTGATGTAGGAGTGTCTGAGCATTTATGTGGCTACGTCCAGAACCTTGCCAGTACATGCTAAATCCAGTCCCAGCTGTTACTGGTGCTCATTGAGGTATTACATACTCTTAGGTATGTTCTTTTACCTGGTGAGTTTAGTACTCCAGATACACAAGCAGTTCAGGCTGATTCCGGCAATGTGTGAAGCCCAGTTTTACATCCCCATCCTGATTTTTACATCCCCGGACAGAGTAAGCAAGTTAGCAGGTTTTCATTATCATGCCACCCGTAATAGCTCATTGATTTTAGTTCAGTGGTTGCTCACAGTTATGGTTATGGTAAAGCTCCCAAATGTCACATGTATAGATATTAGGCTCCTCCCATAATAGTTCATTGACAGCTGTGGTATGCATGTATGATTCATACAGTAGCATTGCGAAAATAGTGAAATCTGTACTGGCATACCTAGTTCCGTAGTCAGGGCATTGTCCAGGGAATAGGCCATTTGCTAGGGAATCTCATTAAGAAAAAAAATCCATGTTGTCTTCATCCTTCAGTGCTACAGTACTTAGTTTTCCTTAAAGAGTATGCATATTTTATCCACAAGCACAGAATACAAATTATTAGCCGGCTTAGGCCTTTAATATGACACAGCGGTGGCACATTTGTAGAAGAGCTTTACAGAAAATCTGGTGTAGAGGAGACTACACCCGCTCAAAATGAATTTAATTCTGTGCTTTGCCCCAGTGACACACCAGGCCAGGCTCTCTAATGTCATGTGGTGGTGCTCGGCCAATCAGATCCAGCAGATAATTAAGAACCTTAAATTGAGCAAAATCTATTCCCTTCCCAGTCCTGCAGTAGAGCAAGCAGCAGATCAGGTCATCCATCAGCTGTGTAAACCATAAACTCGTCTTTAGGGAAAAATGAGAAGGATGCAGCTGTTCTGTGAAGGAATTCTGGATCCGATAACAAGTGTGTACTAAGGAGGAGGAGACAGCTTGGAGATACCAGGTAGGCTCATGTTCCATCATGCTGGCATGAACAATAAAAACAGGTAGTTCATAGTCTGACCAATATATTAAAGAAAATTCTTTGAAAATTTGAACATCTGACAGATTTAGATAAAGGAATAAGCATGTTTAAAATTATTTTTGTTGGTGCTATATTAAACAGTGTAGTATTAAAATAAGTAGATAAATAAATAAATAAATAAAGTGTCTTTGTGCTATTTTTGTTTGTTTGTTTTTAAACCAAAAATTATGAGGTGTTAAATTATGACATTTACATTTAGGAATTTAGACATTCAGTAATACTACCTTGTACAAGGCTTTAAAAAATTCACGGTTTTCCCAAGTGGGTGCATCACAAAGAGGATTGTTTTTAATTTATATTTTATGGTAAAAAAAAAAAAAAAAAAAAAAAAACATTAAAAGCGCGTGCCGTCACGTTAGCTCCCGGCTAACATGCTAATTCACAACAAGAAGCATTATTAGCTTTATATTAGTTTTAATGACTTAAAACTGATGTGAATAAGCAGTTCATGCATCGTTATCCTCTTTTTCTGTTATCAGAAACCGAATTAAGTTTGTAACTTGCATCACAACAAACCAAGATTAGCTTGCTAGCGTTAGCTCGCTAATGTTAGCTTCCAGTGTGGGACGAAGTCCGCTAGGTCTGCTAGATATTTTAGTTGTCATATTAATCAAATGAAGTTTGTTTATCAGCTCTGGTATAAATCTCGAGTTAAGTACTGGTGCTTTTCTCGGACACTGTGCGGATCCCAGTGTTAGCAAGGGTTAGCTAAATGTTAGCATCACATTATTGAGCTGGTCTTCCGTAGCTGTTCGAGTTGAAACGGGTTCACTCATTAACTCCTGTACTGAGGAAATCTTATTTATCCAAAATAAGCTCTGGACAAGTCTAGGGGATGTGCTAGGTAAGTTGGAAAATCCTAATGAAACGGATGTTAAAGAGAACCATTAGGATTAAACCCTGATGGTTTTGCTTTCTTATGGTCACCATTAGAGGCCACTGGAGTCCTTTAAGACACCTTTAGATCTAAGGCTGAAAGATAAATCATCCTTATATCGAAATTGAAATTTAATAGAAGTTGCCTTTAGATTTAAATGAAAAAGTTAAAGCTAATAACAGCTCTTTGTAAAGTACCATAGATAAGTTTGGCCAGTAAACCTTCAAGAGGCTGTTCTGCTCTTTTTAGCCATAACAAAACATGCCTGCACCTCGGTTTATAGAGAAATTGCAGTTGGGTATTTTCCCCAAATCTAGATAGATAGATACTTTATTGATCCCAGAGGGAAATTCAAGGCATCCAGTAGCAGATATACAACGTACACAGAAGTCACAGAGAAGCACAAGATAAAGATAGAATGTGTGTGTGTATATATATATATATATATATATATATATATATATATATATATATATATATATATATATATATATACACGATAGAAGTATGAAAGTATAAAAATGGAGTCTTTAGTGTCTGTGTAATGAAGGTAGTGGTATATCATTTGCTGTGCAAATTAATCCAGCCCCATTAGAAAAACACCACATGCATCTGGAATCAGTCCCAGAACACCTGTCAGAAACCATTAGGACCCTTTACAATGTGATATGAACCCGTCATCATTCAGGAACCAGCAAAAGCCTTGCTGAGAACTTTAATGGTTCTTATGGTCTGCTTTCTTCAGTAAGCTTGTGGAGATCATCCAAAATTCAGGCATGTTGCGTCAGGAAACATCTCGAGATCATAGGGTGAAAGCCAAAACACAAGTTGAGCCCTTGTCTGATATGTTGCTTGTGAGCAAAAGACGATGGTCCCAAGACCACAGCTTGTTCAGAAATGCATCTTCCCACAGTTAGGAAGTGCGAGTCTTAATGTGTACTGTCTCCTGTGTGTTTGTCCCAGGTCGACCGTGGAGAAGACGCCAATAAAATGCCTCAAGCCCTGTCCAAGTTTAAGCAGCCTTTGAATCGGTCTGTCTCGAAACCCACAGACAAAGAACAGAAGAAGAGGCCTATCCTGAGCAGGTGGAAGAAGTTCAGGTATCGAAGGAGGGCACATAAAAAGAGTATCCCACCTATAAGCAGCATAGCCCCACGTCCGCCATCCACCGAGGTTGAAGACTGGGAGAAGGAGATCGAAGAGTTCTCTCGTAGCTTGGAAAAGGAGAAGGACATGAAGAGTCAGACAGCATATGGTAATCTAAAGGTCCAGAGGCTCAAATGTGCATGCAGAAAGCAGATCTGTATACACCCACAGGACTCAACATTAGGTACACCTTCTTTTATTTACACTCACTCCACTGAGCATACAGGACACTCTGTAGAGGTACAGGTCCAGACTGTAGTCCATCTGTTTCTTTGTGTACTGTATTACCCTGTTCTTCAATGGTCAGGACCCCCACAGGACCCCCACAGGACCAACACAGAGCAAGTACTATGTGGGTGGTGGATCATTCTCAGCACTGCAGTAACACTTACATGGTGTCTTGGTGTGTGTTGGGCTGGTGTGAGTGGATCAGACACAGCATGGCTGCTGGACACCTCGGCATCACTGCTGAACTGCGAGTCGTCCGCCAACCAAAATGTGCGTGCATGCATATGGTGATAGATACAAGGAGGTGTACCTAATACAGTTCTGAGTCAGTATATTAGGGGTGCACAGTGATATTGGAATTACGGAATTGTGAGCCGGTACTGATGTTGGATATTTTCCATGTGCACGTCTGCCGATGGTAATACATGAACACTTGTAAAATGTCACTGGGTCCGTGTGGGTTAGCCTTATAGAGAAGCATAGGATTTATTTCTGTAGCAGATGCAGTAAAATGAATGTTAGCATCTGAACATTTGTCTAATGATTGTTGGATGGATGATAGATGAGTTAGACAAACTTCACCAGACTCGATATGAGTCTGTATGAATCTGATGAGCGTGTGAACTTTAGTTGGCCTCAATTATGTATCTGTATGACTACAGTTACCCACAATTATCCTCCTTGCTTTCTTGTAGGTCCTGAGGAAGAGGAGTTGAACATAGCAGTGAGTGATATGACCCTCTACAACGTCCCAGGAGCCCCCACCCCGAACCAGGAGCACTACAGCCCCTCCACGCACCACGTTCCTCCCATGAAGTGGGTCCGCTACATCTACTCCCGCGAGGTGGGCCAATTCGCAGATGCAGAGGAGTAAAGGTCACGGGCACACCGACACGCATGCTTTTAGTTCGGCTCTGTTAGTTTTACCAAGTTAAATGGGAGGAGATTATGTTGTGATCATTTTACACTGGAGATGGATTAAGCACTTCATCTAAGTTTGTTTAAGGTTCTGTCAAAAAAGCTCTAATATATTTTTACACTTGTTACTTTAAGTCATTTCCGGCCCTGTCCTGATGGACATCAGTTTCCCTGGGTTTGTAGGACATTCTGCTGTTGACCTTTTCTGTTGGCTGCTGTTCAAAACGTTTGCGTTGGCCCTCGAGTTGGCCCAGCTCCAGCAATCATTCAGAAACTGAGCCCTTTAATTTTTTAAGGTGCCTAAAGGCACTGAAAATAAAGGAAAGCCCAAAAAAAGAATAATCAGTTTGTCTTTCATTTGAGGTTCTAAGAAAGTCAATTTATACGTCATGGCACTTCATGCTGGTTTCTTGGTTATGGATTAAAACCCAGGGCTAAATTTCAGTACACCAGAACAGATCTGTTTGTAAGGATGTCTTGGAGGACTGCATCGCTGTGCTGGCCGTGTGCAGCCTCTAGATGGCAGTGCTGACCATGTTATTACATTGGGGTTTAGGTGAAGTGCTGGATTTATGAGTTTAGCCACACGCTGCATTTTTATGCAGTGACTTCATTCTTCTCCAGAACTCCATGGGAACAGACTGGGTAGCCTGAAAATATGTTTACTGCTGAAACCTCCCTGACGAAACATTTGACTTTTGTGCGGAGTGAGTCACAGCCATGGTGCTTTGCTCTCATATTGCTTTTTCATAGGGAGTTGCCTAAAGATCAGGGGTCACTTTAAGGTCAGTAAGGCTTGTGAACACAGTCTTTTGCTCTTAGTCCTCTTCAGTGACATGTATGTTGACACTGTCATTTTAATCTGCCGAAATGTTGCCTCTTTCCCACTTTCACATGTCACATGCCTGGACGAGCTCTGTAAAGTGTTATCTTATCTTATTGCATCCCTTCTTTGAGAAACATGCATAGAGCTCTGGAAATAAATCAGAGCCCACTCCAGTTTCTCCTTAAATCAGCATCTTCACATGTACAGCAGGTTCTTAGTGAGGAACAGAAGGCTGGGTTCTAGCTTTACTGGCAGATACAGTGAGCGTCTGGTTCATAAAACAAGGTCCAGCAGCAAACACACAGGATAACACAGCTACAGACTGGCAGAGGGCCAAACCCACTCTCTACTGACCGTGATAAGCGCCACCTCATTCCAATGTCCCTTACTGGCGAGCGGTGGCTGGGGTGAAACGCACAGTGAGCATGGTTCTAAAAACAGGCTTCTGGAGGTCATTAGTGATTTTCTAAATAAACAGATCTAATACAATATCTGATCTGGAGTTTGGGAGACATGGGTTCAGTAGAGTAGAGAATCAAACAGAACCAACACAAACCCAGAACCTGTACACCTAGAGACACTGATTAGTTACAGGTGGGCTGTTTAAAGTTCAGTGTGGCCTTATGGTACATGTATATGTTGGAGTGGAAGAATCTAATGGCTGAAGACCATCTCACCGCCAGGGGGTCCAAACAACACATTATGAAGCACTGTCTGCCACCAATCTTTACATTCAGCTATTAATAATCAATACTGTGTATCTGTGTGTTAACATTTCCTTGCTGCCTCAATGTATTAATGCCAGCAAGACGTTAAATGTGTGCATATAATCAGTCATAAACTATCCCTATCTTCCAGCCGACGGCGAAGTGAGAAGAGCTGTGACGTCCTGCTGGCATTAATATGATACTTGGGGCAGTGAAGAAATATTAATACACTTGAATAATGTAAAATTATTTTTTACAGTGTTGATTCTCAGATACACAGTATAGATTGTTAATAGCTTAATGTAAAGGTAGGTGCCCCCCCAATAATCGGATATCAGTGCTGTAGTCAGTCTTTATCAGTCAGTCTTTATTAGACTCTTCCACTAAAACAACTTGTAGAAGTAGCATTTGGCCGCACCGCTAGCGTTAGCTTACCGGTGCATACAGGTGTGTGCTTTTGTACTATGACAGTGTTTCTAAAGTTGTATATTTAAAGAAAACACGATATTAATCAGTGTCACTATATATTGTATCATATGCTGTATCATGATGCGTATATATATAACACACAGCCCTAACATTAATCTGTCAAGTCTCTATCCTCTAGCTGTGTCCAGCTGGGTAGTTTTTAGCTCATGTTAGTTAGCTAGCTGGTGGTAGCTAGATCTGGGGTGTCCAGTCTTATCCGCAAAGGGATTTTATTCCAATGAGCAGGTGCTCACCTGATTCTACTTAATTAATCTCCTGCTCTGCCTTCAAACCAGTGGTCATGTGATCTCCTGCTTTAGTGGAATGGAGAGAAGTAGGGTTCCTCGTGAAACCAGAGGCCTCATTTATAAGACATACTTGACTTTAGTTCAGGTTCAGATTTGTTCTTAAACGCTCAGTATGGACTGAGATCAGGCTGCTGAGATTAGCGGTACTCAACAATGTACTTTAATAGATCCACCTCCTTCTATCTGCACTCGCTATCGACTTTATCAGCTCCACTGACCATATAGGACACTCTGTAGGTGTACAGGTCCAGACTGTAGTCCATCTGTTTCTCTGTGTACTGTATTACCCTGTTCTTCAATGGTCGGGACCCCCACAGGACCACCACAGAGCGTGTATGATGTGGGTGGTGGATCATTCTCTTGCTGGTCCACCTTGTAGATGAACAGTCAGAGACGATAGCTCATCTGCTGCTGCACAGTGCAGTGTTGGTCATCCTCTAGTCCTTCATAAGTGGTCACAGATCCCTGCCCACTGCATACGACTGTACATGTCAAAGCTGATCTGTTTGTATCTACAGACTAGAAATCTGGTCTGGGATCAGCTTCCATCTCATTTCCTGATTTTTGTGTTCGTGTTATGTTAATGTTTTGATTTTCAGTTAATTGGAGCCTTCAACATCAATTAAATCAAATGTAGAAAATCATATGTGGTGTGAACAGGGGAAAACCAGACATCTCTACCCGCTGCTAACCGATATCCCATCAACGGCAGTGACCAGTGGTTCACTGCTCTGTTCCAGACTTTGTGCTTTCAGACACTGTATATGAACGCTACGCCACGCAGCTAAAAACAGCAGCGGCTGTGTGCAGGCTCAATTCTCACACTTCTGCTGGTGACTGGAAGGCAGATGACTGGCACGGTAATTAGGTTTGTTCTGTGCTTGCTTTCGCCGGGCTTCACTCTGGCAGCAGCTCACAAGACTTCTGTTAAAAAAAAAAAAAAAGGGAATTTTAAAAGAAAAAGTCCGTGTCACGAGGCGTGACGGGGTCGGATCTGACTGGGGATTATGGTGAAAGGGAAGTGGAGGAAGTCAGAATTGTTCAATCGAAGGTTTGGAAATACCTGGCAGGGGCAGTGGTGGACAGCAGCAGCCTATGACCTGGTCATCTGATGTTGCTTAACCGGTCCAGCAGCTGGAGCGGTGGCGTAACGCCCCGTGCTCGTGCCTACAGGGAGCATGTCCAACTAGGCCACAGTGTTTCACAGTGTCTTATGATGATGGGCCAGGGCATCAGATGACTGAGGGATCCGCAGAGGAGCACGGCAGCTTCTGAAAACGCGCTCTGAATAGGACACCAGGCGTGCAGCTCTTTGATCCGACATGCGGTTGTCATAAAAATCTCATTAAATTCCCAATTTGTCTCCCATTAAGAATGAATGGGGTGGAAAAGTGCACGCCGTCTACTGTACCTCTGCTCGACCCTCAGACACCGATTCACATGCACTGTTTCGGGACAGACCCCCAAGTAGGAATTCAATGTTGGTCTGGCCTGCACTCGTCTGTTTGTCTTTTTTTCCCATCCCTTGTTCCTCCCTTAGAGCCCCTGTTATTTTCACCCCATTTAAACCCCATTGTTTACTTTACCCCACAGCCGCCACACTGCATGTAGGCACTCTGGGCAGATCCCCAAACTCTAATCCACAGACATAATGAGCTGCACTCCTCTGTTTGTCATTTATTCATCCCTCATTCCCCCCGTTCTGACTCCTATTCATTTTTAGCAACACCTTAGCAACAGCTAGCAACAAGCTAAGTTATAAATTGACATTTTCTTGATTCACTGAATAATTTCCTGAAGAATCAGACTCTCTCCGTCAGATCCGTCCGTGACCAATGCTCATGATATTTGTGGACTACAGTTGTACGCCTATATGGAGGTCTTGAAGAAGGTGGAGCTGTTCAAGAAGCTCCTCGCTGAGAAAAAGGAGACTCAACACTGTGGATGTTCTCAGATCTAACGCAGTGGAGCTGGATGTTCTCCTCTCTCTCTGAGACTAAAGTGCTGTTTATCTAATGGGGACAGTGTTGATGGGTCTACCCGGTCTTCCAGGTGGCTGTTAGGAACCTGTTTTTATGTAGTGTCATTCCTGCTGTTTTGACTCTCTCTGTTCTTTTTCCTTCAGCTCGAAAGTAAATACCCATTCTGCTGTGTGGGTGTAGGTGATGTATAGCACAGCTCTATCAGGGCTGATCTCAGACCCCTGTGTTTTATGGTCTGTGTGTGTGCTGTTCCCTGGCAGACTGTAGTTCTCCTGCAGACTCTGTAGAGGGAGCTGTGGCTCAGTTCTCTGAGCTTTGACTGGGGTGTTTGAATTCAGGGCTTGTCCGAGAGACTGTACGCAATGACGCGTCTCACCCTCCACCCCACCCCCCCTTTCTCTTTCTCTGTGTCTCTCTCTTGCTCCCTCTCTCGTGCTCTCGTCTGGGTCAAGGTACTGAATAATGAAACCTCTTCTTACTGGACAAAAAGAGATGTGCGGAGAGAAGGACAGGGTCATATGGTGAAACAAAGGGAGGAAAGGAGGCAGAGAGATCTGTCTGTATTGGCTTAGTCAATGGATATTTTTCATTTCCTGGTGATGTCATGTGGATCTAGTGCATTACACACACATGCATGCATGTCCAGTCTGCAAAGGTCTGTATATCTCTGGTCACACACATCGGACACTGCTGTATGGCACATCACAGTTTGGTGGAGAGTTCCATTTGAAATTCACCAAATTAAATCCGGTTAGTGTGTATAGATGTGTAGTAGTGTGTTCTCTGTAGAGGACCTGTTCACTTATTCATGCAGCACATGCCTGTCATTTGACTGGGGCACCCAAATGTTCACATATGACTATACACACACACTCAGATGGGGCTGGGCTGTGTAATAGGTGCTGACCGTTTCTATACGTATGATGGATATAATCTCAGGACCCGTGTAATGAGTGTCTGTGTTTAGGGAATGGTTTTATGTATTTACTGGCATATCTTCAGTTCTTCAAGGGTTCCATATAGAACCATAAACACTCACTCAGAACCTTTTGCATGCTTAATTTTTCCTTTGCACAAAGAAGCGTTTCCATTTGAGTGTTCTACAAGAAGCGCTCCCTGTAAAAGCTTATCCAAGACATTCTCCATCAATCCAAAGATTCTTTTCAGGAGACAGATTGGTCATGGTTCTATATAGAACCATATCTTTGCATTTTTTACTACTGCTTATTATTATTATATGCAGACACTATATACTTACACACACTTATGTATATACATACCTGCCTGTGTTGATCTGGACATCTGATGCTGTTGTTGATAAGCCTGTGTCTGTGTGCATTCTCAGGAGAGCGTGAGGAAGGGAGAGAGAGGGGGGGGGAGGGGGGGGTCTGGCTTTGATCGCTCGTCTGAACTCCACATCCTCATTCTCAGCATTACTGAAAGCCCTGATAAAGACAGTTCCTCCCACACACACACTTAGGCATGCGTTACAGAGGTGGAGAGGGGTGTGTGTGTGTGTGTGTGTGTGTGGGTGTGTGTGTGTGTGTGTGTGTGTGTGTGTGTTTTCCTCAGACCACTGGCTCAAAGACAGCATTTCTATTCCTTTAGTCAGTTCAGCTTATTTGGTGAAGTTGGAAACTCTCTTCGGAGCTCCTGTAGACCTTCCACAGTGAAGCCATCGCTCTCTTCCAAGGTTTTGCCTTACCAGCATTCCCACTTCTGTGCTAAGTATAGTAACACAGAGCTCAACACCAGAACTACCCTGTAAATGTCTTGGATGGGTCTGACCTAGGGATGTGTATACTCACCAATTCCTTTTGTGTGTCGTTAGTGAGGTTATGAACGCCAGATATCCGCATATCCGTAGGAGGAAAAGAATAGGAGGGATTCTGGAGTAAATGCAGGGCTGTAACTTTAACAGCTGGAAAGATGAGCCCCTCGTCCATGTTAGCGCCTCGTTAGCACCTCGCTAACCTTTTCAACCTTGTGGTTCCTGCTGTCCCCTAATGTATAGGTTTTATGGATACATGCATATATACAGTATATACACATACATAAGCTCACCAGCCAAAAACAAGTCTCCCTGTGATGTTCTGGAGGGGTCTCATTTTGTGGAAATGGGTGTCAGTAAATCTGAACCACAGTCCCTATACTAACCTGCTGGGCAACCAGACCAACCATATCATCCCTATCCCGGTATTCCAAGATGACAATTCTCGCTTTCACATGGCTGTGACTGATTGACATGATGAACATTCAGGAGGAGCTATCACACATCTGGACTAGCCCGCAAAATCCCTGGATTTGAATCCTCTTGGGACTGTGGGAACTACCTGGAACAACCGGTAAGCCGACAGGGAAGGCATCCACCCAATCTGGCCCAACTCTTTGATGCAAGACTTGTCTGAACTTTGACGTGGGCCACATCCAGAAACTTGTCCAGTCCATGCCAAATCCAGTCACAGCTGGTGCTCGTGGAGGGATTACACGCTAGCAGGCCTGTTCCGATCACAGGTGGAGCTTTTATGCACTGAAATTAAGTAAACACAATAATATTAATAATAACAATATGTTTAAATAAGGTTTAAACTGTGCCATGACTCAAGAGCTAAGCGCTCATTTAAAAAGCAGTTGTTTTTCTATAATCGTCTTGATGTTACATTTTCCTCAGTGACCCGGAACTTAGCACTTTGTCAGCTGGCTCCTGTGAAGACCAGCCCGGCTGCTTTACTCAGCCAGCCGCATCCTAGTTAGCTTAGTTAGCCGCTCTCCTCTATTCTGAGCCGTTTATTCTTCATCAGGAGGAGATTGTTGTCCTCCTGGCTTTGAGGATCACTCTGTGTGTGTGTGTGTGTGTGTGTGTGTGTGTGTGTGTGTGTGTGTGTGTGTGTGTGTGTGTGTGTGTTATGGCACACTTTTTTTTTTTTTTTGGCTCTTTCCGAGTCCCAGTAGCGTAGCATCCTCCCCGAATCCAGGACGAGCGATACAGCAAGGTCACCTCTCCTAATGCTGCGCTGCTGAGAGGTGTGGGTGACCTCCTTCACTACCACTGGAAAAAAAGAACAAAATCTGAAAGAGACACGCTGTAGAGGGGGGAGAGGACTTCTCGATGGCCCACCCAGCTGAGCCCCGCGTAGTGCTTACTGAAAGTGATAGTCTATAGGTAGGTCCGTCTGCAAGATCGCAGTTTGGTCTGTTTTCTGTGTACAGAGGTCACACAGGTCACAACAGTCCTACATAACTTTGGTTCATATGTCATTCAGAGTGGTTTAGTGTGAAACGCCATGTATTACAGTGGTGGTGAATGGAACCAGACGTCCATTGTATGGTGAATGGAACCAGACGCTGTGGCTATGAATACGCGAAACTGAGGTCTGAGATGCTGTTTTACGGTAGTTTGGGCCTTCTAATCCTTTCATGGTTGAGGGATACATGCTGCAGGTAGCAGAAAGCTTAATACAGATTTTACCATCAACATTCCATATAGTATAGTATATAGACGTGTAGGTACACTCCTGGTTTAGATAGTCAGTAAAGTGTCTATATATGTGTTGTAGACATGGAGAACCCTGGTTCCCATCCCCACCACTGTACAGAACACCTAAAGGCCTTTTTAACCAAAAGAACCTGAAGTGTTTCTGTTGTGCTACTTAGGGAACCAGCTTCATCAGTGTCAACTGATGATGCTGTACAGCGATAGTGAAAGGTAATACCAAAACACCAGAGCGTATAGATGACCTGCGAGCGTTTGGGCTGTTGACCGTTTCCAGATGTGTGTTTATATCCAGAAATCAGCATGGTTTTCCATCCATGGATGGAGATAAGACGAGAAGAGGTTCTCCAGCAGAACACTGGGGGCCGCCATTGTTGCCCACAGATGTCATTTACATTTACGGCACTTCGTATCTGGAGCGACTTACATGGTTAATCATACTACAGGTAGGCCAATGTAGAGTTAGGAGTCTTGCCCAAGGACTCTTATTGGTGTAGCACAGCGTAGTCATTCAAACCCCAGTCTCCCACATGTGGTGGTGGTGGTGGTGGTGGCGGCTCTCTGGCAGATAGTGGTGTTATCCACTAAGCTACATCAACCCAATGTCTTTACGGTTCGTGCTAAGAAACCTACTATACTTTGGCTCCAGCTGGGTTCAGGTTTCAAACTTGTTTACTGTTGGTGGAAATGGGCCAGACGGTTTAAAATAAGGTGCAGGAACCGGAACAGAACCGGTTCCGCAGTGGTGGAAAAAGCCTACAAGTCTCTACAGTCAAGGATTTCATGCAGGCAAAAGTTTGGACATTCATTGTCATTGAAGTATACAAATAATTAGACACCGGTATTGGATCGGTGCATCCCCAGTTCTGGTCCAGTTTAAAACGCTGAGCAGTGCTCCGTCCTCCAGTCGTCCTCCATAATCATCCCTGCTGTGAAATACTGACTGCAGCTACAGTGACAGGAGGTTTCTAACCCTGTTGATCTGCAGAGGGACTGAAATGAGTGAGGATCTATTCTCGTGATCAGCAGTGAAGCAGAACAGCAGCTGAACCCTCACCACAGAGTCACATTAGACACAATAAAGAGAATTAATAGCTGATTGTTAATGAACTAAAATAGAACTGAGGAGAAAGTAGGTTACTTCATTTCGAGTGCAGTCGCTTTAAAGCACTCAGTGAAGTGTAAATCCCCCTCTGTGTCTTACTGCTTTAAAGGAGGGCGTGCTGTATGTGAGGGGGGAAGAGGAGCAGTGAGAGATCGTTGGGAGGAAGTCATCAGTTTTTGCCAGAGCTGAAAATGGGTTAGACCTCCACCTGAAGACATGAGCCATTTTAGGAGTGGCGAAAATGTCCTTTATAAACTTGTCCCAGAATTTGGCAGCCTGCTTTAGGAAGCACTGTGCTTTAGTGAGTGAAGGAGAAACATAATCCAACTGAGCTAAAAATAAATTATTACAGTCAGAATGACCGTGTGGGTCGTATCGCCCCCTACACTTCCTGTAGTGTAGTACAGTCTGTCAGAATGAGCGTGTGGGTCGTATCGCCCCCCTACACTTCCTGTAGTGTATTGCAGTCTGTCAGAATGACCGTGTGGGTCGTATCGCCCCCTACACTTCCTGTAGTGTATTACAGTCTGTCAGAATGACCATGTGGGTCGTATCGCCCCCCTATACTTCCTGTAGTGTATTACAGTCTGTCAGAATGACCGCGTGGGTCGTAGCGTCGCCTATGCTTCTTGTAGTGTATTACAGTCTGTCAGAATGACCGTGTGGGTCCTATCGCCCCCTACACTTCCTGTAGTGTATTACAGTTTGTCAGAATGACCGTGTGGGTCGTATAAACGTTATAGAAACTTTTAGATGAACTGCATTAGCTATTTGGATATTTATTGCAGCTCTACTCCCATCATGCGTTTCCTCTCTTCTACTCATCATCCACTAAAGCTAGTGGTTTGTATACTTTACTTCAGGTCATGTCTGATCCAGTGTGGAGACGTAGATCCCAGCAGAGCTTTAGCTCAGTATGTTGCTCATGTTTCGAGGTCCCTGGTGGGCATTAAAGAGTCTTAGGAACCGGAGCTCCAGTCACAGGTTCGGTGCTTCCGCCTCTTGAGTGGGTTTGTGTTTCTGGCTCATGTTTAGCCAGGTGGAGAAAACAGCAAGAAAATGGAAGCAGCACCTCCTCCAAATCTGTTAGACCTGGCACACAGCCAGGAGAGATGAATGGTGAGATGGAGAGATGCCTCATTTTGTGGGCAGGGATGATATTGGACTGCATCAATTATTAAATAGAGTCTGGACCACACAGTCATTCTGACAGACTGTACTACACTACATGAAGTGTAGGGGGCGATGTGACCCACACGGTCATTCTGACAGACTGTACTACACTACAGAAAGTGTAGGGGGCGATATGACCCACACGGTCGTTCTGACAGACTGTACTACACTACAGGAAGTGTAGGGGGGGCGATATGACCCACTCGGCCATTCTGACAGACTGTGCTACACTACAGAAAGTGTAGGGGGCGATGTGACCCACACTGTCATTCTGACAGACTGTACTACACTACAGGAAGTGTAGGGGGCGATACAACCCACATGGTCAATCTGAAAGACTATACTACACTACAGGAAGTGTAGGGGGGATGTGACCCACACGGTCACTCTGACAGACTGTGCTACACTACAGGAAGTGTAGGGGGCGATATGACCCACACAGTCGTTCTGATAGACTGTAATACGCTACAGGAAGTGTAGGGGGCGATTTGACAGAATTTTTCTTATCCACCTTAAATGGTGTACATTCTGGTGCCTCGGGTGTTATAATAGTAACTACTGCACTATTTAAGGTGGAACGAGAGCTGGTGAACAGGAAGCAGGCTAACAGGAAGCAACTTTAGCTTGGTGTTAAAGCTACAGGTAGGATAGTTTGATAGTCTAAATATTCATATCAGAAAAAGTTTTACGCATTAAGTGAATAATATGGATGTTCTGATGGTCTAAATTCAGTGTGTACTGAATTAATATTCAGCAGAGAGCATAGCATAAACAGCTAATTGCTAGCTCGCTACGTTTGCTACGTGAGCTGTCCCAACAAGCGGGCTCTCTAGTGTTGTATGGCTTATGGTTGCTAATGGTTCCAGTGGTAGCGAGATGACCCCAGCCTTCCCACGTCTTTGGTTGTTGTCTTTTTTTGGACCACGTTATGCAGAGTAGTCTGAATAAGAGTATCCACAGGCATTATTAGGCATTATTAATACAAGAGCTGATGACGCCGGTCTGATGAGTGCAGCTCTGCGATGAGGTTTGTTATCCCTGAGCTGAATGAATAAATGAATGGAATGAGGCTTCCGTTAGCAGACAGCCCTGGCATTCCAGTCTGGCTACCTCATCCTCCCCTAAATCCCCCCACATTCCCCAGCAAACACCAACAAACCCGCACACTGCGTCCCTGGGCCGGGGCCTGTGATGGTTGGGAGCTCTCTCTCGGACGTTCTCCACCACTCGTACCGGTTTATTATGGCCCGTTAGCTGCGCTTGCTGCTCAGATATTTGCCATTTTAACCCCTTTAGTGATGTGTAGCTCTGCCGGGTCCGGGCCTCCGTCAATCGCTCTTGGTACTGATGAATGACTCGGCCAGTTGACATCGTTGTGCCTGTAGTTTCTGAATACCAGGCAACAGTAAACGGCAAATGGTTTTAAGCTCAAAGTTTTGGTTTTGGTTCTTTTTTTTTTTTTATTTGTTTTTCATTATTGGTTCTTTTTCCAGTGATTGTTTGCTTATTGCTCTCCAGATCATGAAGAATGTGAAGAAGAGCTGGAGTGCAGGATGTGTAAGGTCTTGGTGAGCAGCACTGGTGATGTTTACAAGTGATAATGAAATAAACAATTAAACGAACAATAAACAAAAGCATTTAGAAGGAAACATGGCGAGGGACGGCGAGGAAAGTTGAGTTTTGTTGCTACCTGATTTGACCCAGGAAACCCGATTAGGACTATGGACTGGACAAGGGTCTGGATGTAGGTCACATCAATGTTCAGCTAACCTACGAATCCCGTCACACGCCCCGCAGGCATTTAAAGACCCGTCACCCTTGTGCAGTGCCATCTGGAGGAGCCTGGAGTTACTTTTACTTTTTCCAGTAACAGTTTTAGAAACTGCAAATTCTGATGGAAGGGTGGGTCTAACACACAGGAAATGCTGGTTGCAGACCCTTGTCAATCAAATTGTTTGGTGGTGGTAGAGTGAGTGGAAGACAAACAAGTAGGCGACGTCTAAGCCACTTGGAGCTGGAAATGATAATTAAGGTTAAGTGGACTGTAATGCTAGCTATAGTAGAGATACAGCTAGCTAGCTTAAAATGGCCGAGAGCTTTTACAGCAATGTGGTTTATAGTCACCTGTTCGTCTCTTTCTTCCATCTGTTCTTTTAAAAACTCTAAAGACCTTCACCGGGAAAAACAAGCATGCCAGCTGGATAAAACACGCGCCACATAGTGGACGAATCATGTTCTGTCCTGATTTCACTTTGGTTTCTGGTGGTGGATTTTCCGGTGATGTAGTTTCTTGTGGACGTTCACAAGAAACTACATCAGGGATGGTATACAGGAAACTGTAGTGGCTTGCATGAAAATTAAATCCTACTAACTTCCTAACCCTGCCTGCGGGATCTTGAGAAGCTGATTTAAGCTTTATGCAGGTAGCTGCGCCATGCTGACCAATCAGGCAGAAGCAACATTCTGTTTTCCGTGCACACCCAGTTTTGTGCCTACATAGGTCCGCCTGCATGACATGGAGAACATACGAGCAAGTAGCATGGGGAGGGTGAACCTGGAAAACATGGGAATGATTCCAGCACATATATATCATGACAGCTGCCATAATGGTCTTCCTCCAGTATATGGTGTAGCTAACATGGAGCTTTTAATCCCAGAATTTCCAGCTGAGTGCAGTTATGACAATAGCAAACTTGGGAATCAGGGATTTTGGATGGCACTCTAAATGGACGCCAGTGTAAATGGATCCCATGTTTACGCGAGCAGACTTCTTGAAAAGATGATTCATCTGAAATGTATTTGAAATCCACGACTTCATGATCGACACGTTCCTTCACGCCCCTCATGCGGTGTAGTGGTGCTGTAGGGAGCGGAAGGAGAACTCTGAGCCACATACACCTCCTGAAGTGTATTGCATGTACCTCTAGCCTCACTGGCTCCAGCTGAACCCTATTGGCCAGCTCGGCATGTGTCCTGCATCCTTTTACCTCCTTTAGCTCTCGATAATGAGCAAAAGCCAGTCAGGGGTTTACTCTCAGTCGTGTCTGCATTTTTGCGTTGTCACACATCATCGCCGGTCTCTTCCCAGCCTCTGCCATGATATCCATGCTGGGGATCCCGAGCTAGCTTCTTTTAGTAGCTTCTGGAGACCCCTAGTGGTTGGTGTGGGAGGTAGTGCTGAACAGCCATGCTCCTCCAAAGCTACATCGCAGTATAGCTGGCATTTCAGGCCGGGAGTGGGAATGACGGAGATGGTGCTCTCCCTGCTGAAGATATTTTAAGGTAAAATGTTTCAGAATGTTGATCTAAATAGCGTCATCAATCAAATCAGTATACCTCATAACCCTTATACTCCCCCACTCTGATTCCCGCCCATCCCTGATTTTTCAGGATCGCTTCTCCTTTTCCGAGCACTCTAAAGCCCACTCTGATTTCCATGAGGTTGTCTGTGTCCATCGTGGGAATCCACACTCGGAAAACAAATCCTCCTTTAAATCACCCGTGCAGATACGTGGTTACGCATTGTTTACATGCCACTCATACCTCGCACAGTTATGTAGGAATGGTTATGTAAACGGATGATTCACGGCTTCTCCCGTCTGGTTACTTGCACCTTCCCTTTCCTCATGTGACTCTTTCTCCACCGTGTCTTGGGTAAGGAGGTTTTGACACCAGCGTTTGAGTAAGATCTCCAGCGGGGAACGACAGCAACACGCTTTAGTCTCTCACCCACATATCTGGCCCTGTCTGTGCCGTCCCCTGAGCCGGGGCCCTTCCAGTGCCTCCAGTGAACTTTTACCGCGTGGCTTTCGGGACTTTTTCCGCGTGGTTTCTACAGTCACTCCACACACGGCGCCTGAAGCAGAAGATGAAGCTCCTGAACGTATGTGCGGTTCTCTGAATCTCATACAGTCTGATATACACTGTAAAGGTTCCACAGCCTGGCCTAATAGCTGAACCCCATTTATTTACTGCAGCAGTGTAGCCTGCCATAGCAACTACCTAGCAACACCTTAGCAACCAACTATAAACTTATTATAGATAGATAGATAGATAGATAGATAGATAGATAGATAGATAACTTTATTAATCCCAGAGGGAAAGTCACATATTAGCAACCACCTCTGCCATCTAAGCACACACAGCACTAACACAAACACAACACTAATACACAAACAAACAGCACAAACACACTACACTAACACCCTAATCTACATCACTAACACCCAAATCCACATCACTAACACCCAAACACACAGCACTAACAGCTCTAACACATAAGCACACAGCAATAACACACAAACAGCACTAACACATGAACACACTACACTAACACAAACACAGCTCTAACACCAAACACAACACACACAAACACACATCACTAACACCCAAATCCACATCACTAACACCCAAATACACAGCACTAACACACATCACTAATACCTAAACACAACACTAACACCCAAATCTACATCACTAATACCCAAACGCAGCACTAACACAAACACAGCAGCTGAAGTCCAGTTCTGCTCCGGTTCTGTACATTTACAGTGCTCAGGGTTAAACGCTGCTGATGCTCTGTCTTCACCAGCAGGTGACCATCAGCGGTACCGAGGCTGCGGGAGCTCAGAATATGGGTCAGTATGATGCAATACCGTGTCACCCAGCGACCCAGAATAGACTTAATAGAGTAACAGTGAATCTTCAGGATTCATAATTAGATAACGACTTACACCCCAGTCACTCTCTATTACACTCACTCTCTCTCTCACTCTCTCTCACACTCTCTCTCTTACTCTCTCTCTCTCTCTCTCTCTCTCTCTCTCTCTCTCACTCTCTATTACACACTCTCTCTCTCTCTCTCTCACTCTCTATTACACACTCTCTCTCTCTCTCTCTCTCTCACTCTCTATTACTCTCTCTCTCTCTCTCTCTATTACACTCTCTCTCTCTCTCTCTCTCTCTCTCTCTCTCACTCACTCACTCACTCTATTACTCTCTCACACTCTCTTTCTCTCTCTTACACTCTCTCTCTCACACTCTCTCTGTCTTTCTGTCTGTCTCTCTGTCTGTCTGTCTCTCTCTCTCTCTCTATTACTCTCTCTCACACTCACTCTATTACTCTCTCTCTCTCTCTCTCTCTCTCTCTCTCTCTCTCTCTGTCTCTATTTCTCTCTCTCTCTCTCTCACACACTCTCCCTCTCACTCTCTCTCTCTCTGTCTCTATTTCTCTCTCTCTCTCTCTCTCTCACACACTCTCCCTCTCTCTCTCTCTGTCTCTATTTCTCTCTCTCTCTCACACTCTCCCTCTCTCTCTCTCTCACTCTCTCTCTCTCTGTCTCTATTTTTCTCTCTCTCTCTCTCCCTCTCTCTCTCTCTCTCTCTCTCTCTCTCTCTCTCTCTCTCTCTCTCTCTCTCTCTCTCTCTATTAATCTCTCTCACTGTGAGTTCCTGTAAGGAAAGAAAGATTCTCAGTGTCTGTTAATGTATCTAAAATGTGAACGCTGCATTAACGTCTGTATGTAGATATGCCTGTCTGTCCATCTGTCCGTCAGTCTTCTTATCCTGTGATGTCCACACCGTGTGTGCGGAGCAGCTGGTATATACATTACCCTAGGCCTCTAAAGTGTAGGAGCAGTTTGGACCCTGGCCACGTCCTTCTCCTCGGTCAGCTGTAGTTGTGGACAGTGTTTTCCAGAGTGGGATTAAACTGGTTATGGAGCTGCTTCAGAGCTGCCAGCCCGTCACTCCGCCTGCTCAGCGCTTCATATGTGCTGGGCAGGTTCTTCTCTACAGGCATGCCTATATCAGGGCTCCACACACGGATTCGTTGGGCGTCTCCACCAAGACTAAAGCGGGACTCGTCACTGAAGATGACCCGCTGCCATTCTGAGTCACTCCATGACAGTCTGGTACGACACCACTGCAGTCTTTGGTGACGGTGACGTGGTGTTAAGGACAGTCGTGGTAACGGTCTGTGTGCATGTAGTCCTGTGTGGTGCAGCCGTCTGCCGATGGTGCTGCACTAACAGGACGACTCATGGAGGACACCACTGCTGGCTGAATGTCTGTAATGGTGGCTGTTGGGTCAGTCAGGTACAGAGATAAGACCCATCCTTGGTTACCTCACATGTGCGGCCGAGTGTGAAACTTAATTCATTAGCATGTCTCACCATGTCAAACCTGCCCACCAAGTTTCAGTCCTGTGGGTTAATTGCTTTTGGCTGCAGCTATTTGCGCAGCTACTCTTTTGCTGATGAGAGCGTGTGTGGTGTATGCGAGTGTGGTGTATGCGAGTGTGGTGTATGTGAGTGTGTGTGTGTGTGTGTGTGTGTGTGTGTGGAATGTGCAGTGTGCTGTGTAAAGGATGTAGAGTATGTGAATATGTGCTGCTGTGTCTCTGAGCTGGCCCTGGGGCTCAGACAGGTTTGCCCAGGTAGAGTTTTGTTTGGGGTGGTTTCCTGTCAGAATGATGGGTTTAATAACCGCCCAGGTATGTTTGATGTGGGAGTGATGAGTCATCATCATTCACCTAACTCTATCTCTCTCTCAATTTCACTCTCGCTCTCTCTCTCTCTTTATTCACCGGCACGTCGCCTTTCATTCCTGACTCTTATGATTAGACGCTCATCAGAGATCAGTGTGTCAGCGG
This sequence comes from Prochilodus magdalenae, assembly GCA_024036415.1. NCBI lineage: Eukaryota > Metazoa > Chordata > Actinopteri > Characiformes > Prochilodontidae > Prochilodus > Prochilodus magdalenae. The sequence continues at coordinate 80,952 of JAMWET010003864.1, forward strand.
GCCGTGTCGGGTGGGGTTCTGCATGCTGGGCTGAATCATAGAGGTGGGCGATGTGAGCCTACGAGGCGTGCACCAGCGTGGGAATTGTGGTTCGATATCAGACTGTTTTCATAGACACGTCTATCAGTGCTGATATGTCAATATGGGCATTAGCATAATGCTAACATCACTGCAAATGAGCTGCAACGGAGCTGCAAATGAACCAGCACCATTTAAACATTCTGCTTTCTCGAGTCAAGTGCTGTCCAAACATCTGTCCAATCATGAAGCTGATACTGACATCATTCCAGTGCCTTCATGTGGATATATAATTCTTATTAGGAGCTTTCCTTTACATTATGAATTCATAATTTCAAAACTTTATGATAGTTTGATAAGGAGAGTTCAGTACCTAGAACGGACATCATTAACCTCAAACACTGTTGAGCGGGAAAACGAGCCGATTCCAAAATCCTAAACTGTTACGGAACCGACTCATTAATATTTACAACCACACCGGAGCTACAGAACCAACATGGTGGACTGTGTGTGGAGAACTCCAGCGTTCCAGACTGGGAATCAGCACTTTCCATTCCCTTCCCAAGAAACCTAACTGGCTGATGTTCATCTTTAATCCAGGCTAAAGTTCTTCCTATTCACCAGCTCCTTAATCCAATGTTCCACCTTAAATCCTGCAGCTTGTACAGGTACCAGAGAATTCCCAAAACACGCTGGAGAACAGGAACTTCAGCTTCCACATCTTTAACAGGATCCCGGAACACCGTTAATCCTGCAGTCTGCACGTTTCACTCCGGACAGATTCCCAAACCTCTCTGGACAATTTGGAGCAGCTCCGCTCAGCGTCTGACCCTGAAGAACCTGAAGACAGGAGCAGCTCCACCTTCATTAGCATCACCACCCCAACAGCAGCCTGTAAGTAGCAGCCATGCTGTGTGATTGTATCCGTGTTTGCCAGTTGAAGCAGATCATCTTCAATCAGCAAAATTCCATAGAGTTCCATAGTGAGGATCAACTTTAATCTACTATATGTCCAGATGGAGCCAGTAGTTAGTACAGGGAATGTTAGCTACTAGCAAGCTAACTATCATACCTAACTAAATAGTATGAGAGCGAAGTTTATTTATATGGAGGCTCATCTTATTACATTGCTTCTGTGTGATCATCGTGGGTGGTGACTCATGGTAAACCAGCCAATCAGAACAGAGCCCATCTAAATATTCATGAGCTCACCCAAAAAGGGAAAACGGCTAGTTTAATTCTATGGTGTAAATGGGTACAGTGTAGAACCACATCTGGGCTTTTTCTGATTGTAAATGAAAGAGCATTCCAGTAATCCAGTTTAGAGGCATGAGTGATCTGTCCGGATCCACGGTACTGAGAAATGCTTTCTGTCTGGAAGTAACTACCATGACCACAGCATTTATTCCCTCATCCAATTTAAATTCTGTCTCAAAAACCGACCCCAAAACTTGTGCTTTTTGTGTAAGTGGTTAAATAGCCCGGAGCTCCTGGATCATGTGGGGGCACCAAACAGTATGACCTCTGTTTCGCTGTCGTTCAGTAGAACTTAATAAGCAGGCAGCGAATAAGCTCATGTATTATGGGGGAGCACATATACCAGAAACAGAACAGGCCCTAGAATCGACCCCTGTGGAAGCCCGGATGTCGAAGTTGCAGATTCTAAGCACCGTTTCCCGTACACGTATAACTCACTTTGTTGGTTATTGTGTTCATGTGTATTTGTGTATCTGGAGCTCCTGCCAGCCCACAAACTGTAAAGTAAGACAACCCAACCGGATCAGAAAACCTGGGATTCAACAAACCGCGTGGAGGTTGGCTCCCCTTCCCATGTCGAGTGCCATAGCTGCTAGCATGACATGTAGGAGCTAATCACTGGAATTGCCCTGTTGTCGGCTGCAGTGGCAATGTCGAGCTACATGTCCAGCTGCTGACCACTCTGAAACTTCTTACTCGACCGGTTCTTCTTCCGATTTTCCCGTTCCACATTAAGTGGTCCAGCAGTTCCATTCTGTGGCCATCATATTCAGGCCACATATTCATAAACACCTCATGTAGGAACTTTCTGTGAGGGAGCTTTTAGAGGGTGACGTCTGGTTACCTTCACCACCACTGTAACAGCTCTGACTTGATAAGTTCCCTATTCACCGTGTCTGTTAAAGAGGCTTTTTCAAGGGTATATATTTTGTCCCCCTCCTAAAGCACACGTTCCCCCGAGCAGAGACCAGACCGTGGCCCACTTTCTAAATTCAGACACAAAGCTCTTTTGTTTGGCCAGGCACACAAGATCTGCTCCTAACAGTAATAGGAGTGTTACACAGTAAGCCATGGTCAGAACAGCCTTAAACTCCATTCATGGTGGAGGGATACATGCTGCAGGGTGCTGTGAGGTCAAATAGTCCCCCAAAGAAACTTAGTATTTCCAGGTTTTCCAGATTTTCATCATCAACATTCCATATACACTCAGAAGACACGTGTAGGTTCACTGGTGGTTTAGTCAATAAAGTGTCTATATGTGTGTTCTAGACATGGAAAACCCTGGTTCCCATCACCACCACTGTGACTGTGAAGAACATCTGAATGGCTTATTGACTGGTGGAGGGATACATGCTGCAGGGTGCTGTGAGGCAAAAAAATAGTCCACCGAGAACACTTTTGGTTTTCCATGTTTTTCCATCATCAGCATTCCACTGAAAGCTCAGAAGGCACGAATGTGTTGGAACTGATGCAGGGCGAAGCAGGCAGTTTCACCAGAAGGAAATGCACATCCGTCACTCAGATCTGTGAACGACTCGGGCGTTTTTGGTGCCGACGCTGCAAGTGCGCCGCGGGGTCTGATGACTCATTCTCAAAACACACTTCGCACATTTAAGCGTGCTGTTTTTCCAGGAGTCAGATGTACAGGAGGACTCTGACTGGAGCGAGGCCTCTCTGAGTGATGCTCCATCCCGGGGGCTTTTCTTTAATCGTCCTGCAGCCTGTAGCAGTGCAGGGTCTGAGCAGGCTTTTACCTGTTAGCAGGTATCGGGTGTCTCCCAGCCTCGGGGCATCACTCATGATTGCTCCCACTCAGGCACACGGCCTCGATCACTGCCTATTAAACATCTGGGCTCTGGATTTATTTGAATGAGGTTTGTATCAAAGGGAAATTCCTCCAGAAACTCGGTGTGCGGTTTTATATGCAAAGGTTTGATGACCCTCCAGGTAAATAACACCAAGGCTCACCGGAAAAAAGAGTCACCTGTGACTGAAACGTACCTGATAGCGTGTAACACCTCCACCAGCACCAGTAACAGCTGGGATTGGATTTGGCATGGACTGGACAATTTTCTGGACGTAGGCCACATCAATGTTCAGACACTCTTACATCAAAGAACTGGTCAGTTGGGCCAGATTTGTAGACTCTGGTTTTACTGGTTGTTCCAGGTAGTTCCCACAGATTCCCTAGAGGCTTCAAATCTGGGGATTTTGCAGGCCAGTCCAGATGTGTGAACGCTCCTGTTCATCGTGCCAGGGTCTGTATGACTGTAGATTAGACACATAGAGGAGTGAGGGTCAGTACGACTGTGGATTAGACACATAGAGGAGTGAGGGTCAGTACGACTGTGGATTAGACACATAGAGGAGCGAGGGTCAGTACGGCTGTGGATTAGACACATAGAGGAGTGAGGGTCAGTACGGCTGTGGATTAGACACATAGAGGAGTGGGGGACAGTATGACTGTGGATTAGACACATAGAGGAGTGAGGGTAAGTATGACTGTAGATTAGACACATAGAGTCCCCTGTGACTGAAACGTACCTGATAGCGTGTAACACCTCCACCAGCACCAGTAACAGCTGGGATTGGATTTGGCATGGACTGGACAATTTTCTGGACGTAGGCCACATCAATGTTCACACACTCTTACATCAAAGAACTGGTCAGTTGGGCCAGATTTGTAGACTCTGGTTTCACTGGTTGTTCCAGGTAGTTCCCACAGATTCCCTAGAGGATTCAAATCTGGGGATTTTGCAGGCCAGTCCAGATGTCTGAACGCTCCTGTTTATCGTGCCAATCAGTCACATATGGAGCCTTGTGAATGCCAGAACGGTCTTCTTGGAATACAGGAATGGGAATGTTGTGTTCCTTGGTCAGATAATGAGCAAAAGCTGAAACCTGGTTGTTCCAGCAGCTTAATGTAGGCCCTGTGGTTCAAATGTATTGTTACCTCAACCAAAGAACCCATTCCCTCCTAATTAAACCACCAACTATCAGTCTCAGTGTCCTATCTCAGGCTAAAATCAAGAACTTGTTTATTCATTTATTCATTCATTTATTCGTTCATCTTTTACACTGAGTAATTGCACAGCTTGGGCAGTTGCCAGGTGGTTACTATATTGTTGCCAATTGGCTACTATGGTATTTCTGGCGCTTGCAGAAGTGTTTAGTGGGTACTGTTGCATCCCAGGATTTCTCAGTGGGTTACTAGAGGGTTGCTATGTTAACCAAGGTGGTTGCTAGGGTGTTGCTAAATTGATAATGGTGGTTGCTGTAGTTCCCCACATGGTCAACTGGTTGTTACTCATGGACTTTTTATCAATGTGACGTAAACTGGGTACACCAGTATCTGGGAGCTGTTCCCGATCAAACCCAACATTCCAGAGTCTGAACAAATAAGGTAGAATAGACACGGAGGAGTGAGGGTCAGTACGGCTATGGATTAGACACACAGAGGAGTAAGGGTCAGTATGACTGTGGATTAAACACATAGAGGAGTGAGGGTCAGTACGGCTGTGGGTTAGACACATAGAGGAGTGAGGGTCAGTACGACTGTGGATTAGACACATAAGAGGAGTGAGGGTCAGTACCGGTGTGGATCAGACACAGAGGAGTGAGGGTCAGTGCAGCTGCATATTAGACACATAGAGGAGTGAGGGTCAGTATGACTGTAGATTGGAGACATAGTGTAGTAAGGGGCAGTACGGGTGTGGATTAGACACATAGAGGAGTGAGGGTCAGTATGACTGTGGATTAGACACATAGAGGAGTGAGGGTCAATACAGCTGTGGATTAGACACATGGAGGAGTGAGGGTCAGTATGGCTGTGGATCAGACACATAGAGGAGTGAGTGTCAGTATGGCTGTGGATCAGACACATAGAGGAGTGAGGGTCAGTACGGCTGTGGATCAGACACAGAGGAGTGAGGGTCAGTACGACTGTGGATTAGACACATAGAGGAGTGAGGGTCAGTACCGGTGTGGATCAGACACAGAGGAGTGAGGGTCAGTACGACTGTGGATTAGACACATAGAGGAGTGAGGGTCAGTACGGCTGTGGATTAGACACAGAGGAGTGAGGGTCAGTATGACTGTGGATTAGACACATAGAGGAGTGAGGGTCAGTACGGCTGTGGATCAGACACATAGAGGAGTGAGGGTCAGTACGACTGTGGATTAGACACATAAGAGGAGTGAGGGTCAGTACCGGTGTGGATCAGACACAGAGGAGTGAGGGTCAGTACGACTGTGGATCAGACACAGAGGAGTGAGGGTCAGTACGACTGTGGATTAGACACATAGAGGAGTGAGGGTCAGTACGGCTGTGGATCAGACACAGAGGAGTGAGGGTCAGTACGACTGTGGATCAGACACAGAGGAGTGAGAGTCAGTACGGATGTGGATCAGACACACAGAGGAGTGAGAGTTAGTACGGATGTGGATCAGACACACAGAGGAGAGAGGGTCAGCAGTGACGGCAGTGCAGTGCTGGACGTGTTATGCGTTTGCAGGCGTGTGTTTAATGTCGACTGAATGACTGTATATTTAAACATTCTAGTATTACTCCCTGTTTGAAGCTCGTTTGATCTTTAAATAAACTACGTCAAAGATGACGAGCAGTGTTGATGGATAATCACGATAATGGCTCTCATGATGAGGCATGTCAGTCTGATGCACTGTTGGCTCATCTCCAGTGAATTCGCAGCCGAAAGCGTGCCAAGGCCTGTCTGATCACCTCCAAATGCTGAATGAGTCTAGAGGGAGGTGTCTCCTTGGCTGTGCACCTTCTCCGTGGTGAGGACAGTAAACGTGTCTGAAGCTTATCTCCTGATATTTGATGATAAAATTAATGGGAATTTGTTTAATGCAACACGCCAGACGTCCAGGTATGGAGCTGTAGAGGTTCCTTATGGAGTCCTGTGATAATCCATCCCATGCAGCTTGAACATCCTCACACAGTTCCTGCAGATGGTGCGGTAGGGGTGGAGGTGGAGGGACACCAGGTCTTCTGGACGTGTGACAACAAACCGCTCATCTTGACACTGGCCACGGTGCCTCCACACTTGTTGGTCTTCTCCACTGATAACCTTGATCTACAGTACCCCTGATATGCAGTAATGGAAGACTGTTCCCTTGGAAACGATAGGAGTCGGTGGTGACCCTGATCGACGGTCGAGTTTCTCCTAGTCTGCAGTGCTTTGTGAGTGCATGCCTGTAGTGAGTGTGGGCAGGAGGGCAAGGCTCTCGTGGAGATGGGCTGCAGTCTAGGACGGGTGGTCAGGAAAGTCGTGGATGTGTAACAGTTTGGGTATGCTCTCCGACAGGCCCGTGCAGAACGGCCCGTTCAGGGCTGTATGATGTGGCGGATATCTGGCCTGCGCTGACTCAGCTGAACATCTCTCTGGACTATTGTGGTTTCCAAACCGCACCCTTCATGGTGAAGCCAGGCAGGCTTTGGCTCGGCGCTGGTGAAGTATGCATGCCTTCCCGGCACAGTCTTATTCAACTGGCATGCTGGTGTGTGTGTGTGGGGTTCAGAACCAGATCCGTGGCTCTTTGAAGGCGTCTGTTTGTTCATTGATGAGTCACCCTTAAGGAGGTGTGTGTGTGTGTGTGTGTGTGTGTGTGTGTGTGTGTGTGTTCATTAGGAATCAGCGCTACGTTCTTGCCAATCGGTTTCCTGTTGTTCACTTCAGCCTCTCGTCAGGAGAGCGGTGAGGAAGCCATTAGTTCACAAAGTTGGCTGGTATCTGATGATCTAGCGTGCGGTGATCCAGTGTGCAGAACTCCCAGGGGTGGAAAGTACACTCATCATCAAAGGACTAGCTCCACAAAGAACAGCACCCAGAAGGATTCAACCAGCAGGAATGAAACTTGGTGTGTAGGTTTGACATTGTGGCGCTGTGAGACATGTTAATGATTCAGGTTCCACACTCAGCCGCACGTGATAAGCTAGGAAGGGTCTGATCTCCGTACCTGACTGACCCAACACCACCATTACAGACATCCAGCGAGCAGTGGTGTCCTCCATGAGTCCTCCTGTTAGTGCAGCACCATCGGCAGACGGCTGCACCACGCAGGACTACATGCACACAGACCGTTACCACGACTGTCCTTAACACCACGTCACCTTCACCAAAGACTGCAGTGGTGTCGTACCAGACTGTTATTGACAGGTATTGATCCTGGTCACCTGTATCTTCCTTCCCAACAGACCTGCACTCCTTTTGTGATTTTTTAAAATATTATTATTTTACACTTAAGATCATCAGAAGGAGAGCCTGTTTGAGGAGCCGAGTCTGGACTGATGTGTATTTGATGTAATGGTTCCTCCTTGTTATGGAGATTGTGGGCTCTTTATAACAGTATGCTATACAGTTATAAGCAAAAGTTAAACTTATAAAATAATTAAACATAAATAAAAAGTTAATACATCCTTCACAGAGCTCCGGCTCAAATAGGCTGATTTGAAATGATCTGAACATTGTTTGCTTTAATTGAACATATCTGGTGTTAATAATGTAAATATAATATATATCTGATATTGTACAGACCACATTTTGTTTTATTATATTAAATTAATGTTACATTTAGTAAATAAACATAAACAGTAAATAGATGTAGAGAAGTGTGTTCTCTGTAGAGGATGGTAAACAATCAGCAGTAACATGGAATTTGATTTATGCATATTCATATACATAAATAATGTTATAATAGTACTACGACTATTACTGCTACTACTAATAATATCACTACTACTACTACTGATAATAATAATAATAATAATAATAATAATAATAACAATAAAAAATACTACTAATATAACTACTACTACTACTACTACTAATAATAATAATAATAACAATAAAAAATTATACTACTACTACTACTGCTGCTGCTAATAATAATAATAATAACCATAACAATAAAAATACTACTACTACTACTAATATAACTACTACTACTACTAATATAACTACTACTACTACTACTACTAATAATAATAATAATAATAACAATAAAAAATATTACTACTACTGCTAATAATAATAATAATAACCATAACAATAAAAAATACTACTACTACTAATATAATTACTACTACTACTACTACTACTACTACTACTACTACTACTAATAATAATAATAATAATAACAATAAAAAATATTACTACTACTGCTAATAATAATAATAATAATAATAATAACCATAACAATAAAAATACTACTACTACTACTAATATAACTACTACTACTACTAATAATAATAATAATAATAACAATAATAATAACAATAAAAATTACTACTACTACTGCTAATAATAATAATAATAATAATAATAATGATAATAACCATAACAATAAAAAATACTACTACTACTACTACTACTAATAATACTACTACTAATAATAATAATAATAATAACAATAAAAATTACTACTACTACTGCTAATAATAATAATAATAATAATAATAATAATAATGATAATAACCATAACAATAAAAAATACTACTAATACTAATACTAATATAACTACTACTACTACTAATAATAATAACAATAAAAAATATTACTACTACTACTGCTAATAATAATGATAATAGAAATACTACTACTACTAATATCACAGATGCTAATAATAATAATAATGTGACAGATCATTACAGTTAAATCAATTATCATCATAGGTAATATAATTACATATTTCTTATTAGAATTTATACATAAATTATATAATATAAAATTTTTACTAATGGATTTCTGAGTTTGTGTTTTAGCTGAAGCTGTTACCGGTGGATATGATGCAGTGCCTCAGGACTGTGTGGTGTGTTGGTGTGTGAGAGCCCGTGTGGTTTATCACCTGTGTTTAGGGGTTCAGGTCTGGAGGTGTATCTCTTGCTCTATCAGCAGACTGTTTTACCTGTACTGGTTTTATTACACCTCTGTAGTCCTGCACCTCCCTGCACCTCCCTGCACCTCCCTGCACCTTCCTGCACCTTCCTACACCTCTCGGCTTTCAGGAATGTGTGTATTTGGGAATCTGTAATATACACACTCACACACACACATTCACTCACTCCCTCTCACACACCACTGTGTGGACTGTTTGTGTGTGTGTGTGTGTGTGTGTGTGTGTGTGTGTGTGTGTGTATGTGATGTGTGTGGACTGTGTGTGTGTGTCAGTGTGTGTGTTCAACTCTCAGAGCTCCTGTAGCTTCTCTTTCTCAGTCCTTCTCTCTCCTATCTTCGTTTCCTCTCTGTTCCTCACTCCCTCTCTCTCTTTCTCGCTCCCTCTCTCTTCCTCGCCTCCTTCCTCTACCTCACTCTCTCTTACTATTTCCATGTTGTTTTCTTATTTTCTGTCTCTATTTTTTTTCTCTCATTTTCTCACTCGTTCTCTTTCTCTCTCACTCCTCTTTTTATTTCTGTCTTTCTTCCCCCTTTTAATCTCTCGCTCTTTTCTCTTATCTTTCTTTCTCTACACACTCTAACACATGCGTGCATGCACACACACACCTCTACCTTCCCTCTCTCTCTTTTTTTTTTTTTTTTCTCTCTCGGTAGTGTTGATTATCTAATGAGTGTGAAACTAACACTCGTCTCCTCAGTTTATCTCTCTCTCTCTCTCTCTCTCTCTCTCTCTGTCTCTCTCTCTCTGTGTCTCTCTCTCTCTCTCTCTCTCTCTCTCTCTCTCTCTCTCTCTCTCTCTCCCCCTGTCTCTCTCTCTGTCTGTCTCTCTCTTGCTCGCTCTCTCTCTCTCTCTCTCTTTCTTTCTTTTTCTCTCTCTCTCTCTATTCTTACACACGCGCACACACACACACACACACACACACACACACGTTTCTGAACCACCTGACCAGAGTGTGCCAACTATGCTATTATTAGCAACAGGCTAAAACATCAGATACCAACCACTGACTGAAACCAGGAGGTCAGAGAGAGAGAGAGAGAGAGAGAGCAAGAGGGGGAGAGAGCGAGAGAGAGAGAGAGGAAAGAAAAGTTTATTTACAAACACGACAGTTTATTTACAGACACACCTGTAATGTTTACCAATATAATTGTTTGTTTACAAACACATGTGTGCCGTTTACAGGCGTGTGTAAGTGTGTTTATAAGCAGTCTGAGGTGTGTAGAGAGGATGAGTATTAGAGGAGAGCTCGGTCAGTACAGGGTTAATCTGTGGTCAGTAGGAGGAACGCTCATAGACGTTAAAACCAGCGCGTGTCCAGTTTGTCAGGATCTCTGACCAGCAGAACAGCGGTTTAGATCTTTCTCTCACTGAGTGGGATCTCAGTAATGCCCGCTTGCCAATCTGAAGTGGTTACAGGTTTGTGTCCTACTGTCAAGCGGGGCCAGGTGGCACAAACCAGTTTATTATTCTATATTGGGTTCAGTCTGTAATCTGCACTGTATGTGTGTGTGTGTGTGTGTGTATAACTGTGTGTGTGTTTGTGTGTGTGTATATAATACTCTGTGAGTGTGTATAACTGTGTGTGTGTGAGTGTGTGTATAACAGTGTGTGTGTGTGTGTGTGTGTGTGTGTGTGTGTGTGTGTGTGTGTGTATAATACTGTGTGTGTGGGTGTATAATTGTGTGTGTGTGTGTGTGTGTGTGTGTAATACTGTGTGTGTGGGTGTATAATTGTGTGTGTGTTTGTGTGTGTGTGTATGTATGTGTATAATACTGTGTGTGTGGGTGTATAATTGTGTGTGTGTGTGTGTGTGTGTGTGTGTGTGTGTGTGTATGTATGTGTATAATACTGTGTGTGTGGGTGTATAATTGTGTGTGTGTGTGTGTGTGTGTGTGTATAATACTCTGTGTGTGTGAGTGTGTATAATAGTGTGTGTGTGTATAATACTGTGTGTGTGTGGGTGTATAATTGTGTGTGTGTGTGTGTATAACTCTGTGTGTGTGTATAACTCTGTGTGTGTGAATAACTGTGTGTGTGTGTATAACTCTGTGTGTGTGTGTGTATAACAGTGTGTGTGTATAACAGTGTGTGTGTGTGTATAACAGTGTGTGTGTGTGTGTATAACTGTGTGTGTGTATAACTGTGTGTGTGTATAACTGTGTGTGTATGTGTATAACTCTGTGTGTATGTGTATAACTCTGTGTGTATGTGTATAACTGTGTGTGTGTGTATAACTGTGTGTGTGTGTTTTTTTAACAGTGTGTGTGTGTGTAATACTGTGTGTGTGTGTGTATAATACTGTGTGTGTGTGTGTGTGTGTGTGTGTGTATAACGGTGTGTGTGGGTGTATGTGTATAACAGTTTGTGTGTGTGTGTGTGTGTGTGTGTATGTATGTATAATACTGTGTGTGTGTATAATACTGTGAGTGTGTGTGTGTGTGTGTGTGTATAATACTGTGTGTGTGTGTGTGTGTGTGTGTGTGTGTGTGTGTATTACAGTGTGTGTTACAGTAAGGGGTTATGTTTTCACAGCTGGTCTGTTCATATAGAACGTGAAGAATATGTTTGTGCCAGCTGTAGCTCATATTTATAGTAAATTATTAACATATATGAATCAGAACTGGAGGCCAGCAGAACAATCGTGTCCTGATTAAAAGCTCTGAAACTAAGAAACATCAGTCTGCAGTATAACACCCAGTACTGGGCTGCTTGATAGTGTCCTGTTGTTGTTGTTGTTGTTGTTGTTGTTGAAGTGTTGATCAGATCATATGCTGCCAGTAATGCTAATCTATCAGAACCTGAGATCGGTGTTGATGGCGGTCAGTCTGCAGAAGGTTTGGTGAGTCGTGCTCTGGACCTGATAAACCTGTTTAACTGGAGCGTGTGAAGCGTGCAGAGACTTCCACTGAGCTTTACTGCACTCTGATATCCTGCACACAAGCTCTGTAGGCATGTACACACAGACTCAGCATTATAACCAATTCAGGAGTATTATATCAGAACTCATTTCGTATGAGATATGTTAGACATGTGCCAAAACTGACCATTCATACTCAAACACACTGACCGTGTCACGCAACACCTCACCGTGTCACTGTAAAGGCAACACAGATTTAATCAGTTTAGATTACATTTGCAGTATAGACAAATTCAACCAAGATTAAATTTGGGGTATAGACAAAAGCAGACCAGATTAAATTTATGATAAAGTCAAATTCAGCTCAGATTAAATTTAGGGTATAAACAAAATCAGATCATCTTAAATTTGCATTAGAGACAAGTTCAGCTCAGATTAAATTTGCATTATATAAATTTAGCTCAGATTAAATTTAAACAGACAAAATCAGATAATATTAAAGTAGTTGCAAAAAATTAGATTAAATTAACTGTAAAGACAAAATCAGTACAGAATAAATATTTGCAATATAGACAAATTCAGCTCATAAAATATATATATATAAAATCAGTCAAATTATAAAATGTGATTACAAATTACAAATTCAGCTCAGATTAAATTTGTGATAAAGACAAATTCTATTCAGATTAAATTATTACAATGAGGACAAATTCAGTTTGGATTGCAAATTTGTAAAGATTATATGCAATCTTTTGCTCAGTATTTCTGTTACCTTTTTTTAAGTTCCTTTTTTAAAAACATTTGTTCAGCAAAAAACTGGTCTGAGACTCACACACTTCTGATGTAATATTATATCATTTCTAGTATTTCATGTTGTGTTTTGTTGCGCAAAACAACTTTTTCCAACACAGTAAATTAGAAATTAGATATTTATTTAAATTGAGAAATTTACAGTATGAAATTGTGCAAAAACATCAAGTAAAAAGTTATTTGTTTTTACAACAGTTCCAAAACTCATTCAGATGTTCTTTACAGTGCTGGTGATGGGACCCAGGGTTCCTGGTGTCTTCTGAGTGTGTATGGAATGTTGATGATGAAAATCTGGAAAACCTGGAAATACGAAGTCTCTTTGGGGGACTATTTGACCTCACAGCGCACTGCAGCATGTATCCCTCCACCATGAATGGAGTTTAAGGCTGAGATCTTCTCCACACTATCATAAACAGCGTCTAAGACATCAGGCAGCGTATTCAGAACCACCTCATGTAGGAACTTTCTGTGAGGGAGCTTTTAGAGGGGGACGTCTGGTTACCTTCACCACCACTGTGAACAGGAGCCTGTTTATGAAACAGACCACTTACCTCGTTTAGCTAAAAACATATTTTGCCTCTAAAAAGCTCTAAACCTTCCGCACAACTGCAACCCAAACATTGATGCTGTCTGGTTTGATGCGGACTCTGCCCGCTGAGTAATTTAAAATAATTAAGCCAATAAATATTACAACATGCTGATATCTCTGTCAACATATCACAGTTCACAAGAGCAAATACCAGCACAAAGCCTTTCCAGATTAAACAGTGAAGGATAATAACGGTTCCTGTTCCTCACACAGTCACGCTGAATCAACACCGTGCTCACAGAGTACATACATGCAGCGCTCAGCCGTTAGCTCAGGCATACAGCAACACATCGTATTCAGACACACATGACGCATACATACAGTATTCTTAGATATTCACAGGCGTTCCTCATGGTCTGATGAATTTAAACCCAAGAATTACTGGAGATAATAATAAACGAAAGGTACAGAAAACACATTACAAACATACAACACAGAACACATTCTCTCGTTTCACTCTCACCTGCTGATCAGATCAAGTTCATCTACCAGACACTCAACTAACAGACTAACAGTGTAAACATTACTGTGGATTCTGCAGCACCAATGATGCCAAGACCTTTCTAGAATGTTACATCTCCCTTAATATATTACCTCAGCTGTTAGTGTTAGCTAATGCTTAATACTAGGAACTTTCTAGAACATCTCCCCTAATATATTACCTCAGCTGTTAGTGTTAGCTAATGCTTAATACTAGGAACTTTCTAGAACATCTCCCTTAATATATTACCTCAGCTGTTAGTGTTAGCTAATGCTTAATACCAGGAACTTTCTAGAACATCTCCCTTAATATATTACCTCAGCTGTTAGTGTTAGCTAATGCTTAATACCAGGAACTTTCTAGAATATTTCATCTCCCTTAACATATTACCTCAGCTGTTAGCATTAGTTAATGCTTAAACTAAGAACTATCTAGAATCAGATATCTCTATCAATACTTTAAACCATCTGTTAGTGTTAGCTAATGTTAAACACCAGGAACTATCTAGAACAAAACATCTTAGATAAGATTTTACCTCTGCTGTTAGTGTTAGCTAGTGCTTAATACCAATAACTATCTAGAACATAACATTTCTCTTAGTATATAAAATCAGCAGTTAGCAATTTAATGGATCAGGACACGTTTAGGAACCATAGCAGCTCAGACCACAATGTGTCAGACCACTTAAAGTTACAGAGCGGGTTCTCCGAGTGCTGAGAGGCTTCTAACCTGGAGTTCCAGACCTGCTCTTTAATCCGTATAGAGTACCGATTAGAGGATTTACCCTTCAGAGTGCATAGTTTAACTGAGTGTAATTTCTGTATTTGCTTAAACACCTGAAGCAGTTAAACAAATGCAAACTGTAGGAGTTCCATTCCCAGAAACGCTCCCACGGAAAATTTAATAAACAAACCTGCATGCAAAATTCCAGTCTTGGGAGCTTTATTTGTCTTCACTTTGTGTGTTTAAATGGGTACAGTAACCAGGGTGGTTCTCTTTACTGTCCCAGTGCTGTCCGAGCACACTCAGAGCTCTAGAACCCTGTAAAATAGTGCATAGGAGACCCACATCCATCCTTGGACCTCACAAAATGTCCACTTAGATCCAGTTCCAGTATGAAATTTTACTCTCTCTCTCTTTTTTTTTTTACCTCTTTTCCTCTGTCCTTTAGTGTGCTGTAGCTTTTTGTACATGTAAACGTTCTTCAAAGTTCTAAAGCCCAGAGTACATGCCAGAGGGAGAAACCCTCACACAGAAAACACTTTTCCCAGCTTCCTGAAACCCCATGTTGGAATTCCAGCTCTTTCTCTGTTACATGATGATGACAAACCTTACTGCCCGCCTACCAGCAAGCTCAGCATGCCCTCACTCAACACACAGACCACTCTGAAACCAGTCTGCTCCAGTCTAGCTGGTGAAGGTGGATCTACCTGCTTGTTCTACCGGACTTTCAGGATCGGACTTTCAGAATCGGACTCCAGGATTGATAGAATTGTAGGAACAGCCACAGCGGTGTGGGGGCGGAGCTTGTAGCAGGATGCTGCTCTGGGGGTTTAGCCAAAAGAATTGCGAAGCTGCATCACCTCACACCAAAGCTACTCTCAGTCAATCACGCTGTGTACATGTGAGACACTGAATTATGGAGGAACTGGTGGAGTTCCCCTGTGAGTGGACCGGGCCCCCGCAGGGCGTTACACGGTGACCGCAGCAGTGATGATCAGATATGCTCTGAAATCCGACCCGGAGCTAAAGCAGAGTTTGTGAGGATGTTGGGTCTCATGACTGGAGAGGCTGTTTGATGTGCTGGGGGAGGAGGAGGGTAGTGTGTGTTAGGGCATCGGGCCTTTGGGCTCTGTGTCATGTGCTAAAGACAGTGTGTCTCCATGTGACACTGCAGAAGGTTTCTTCATCACACACACCGCACACACACACACACCGCACACACACACCACACACCACACACTCTGGGGTTTAAGAAATACATCAGTTTATCATTACACATCAGTCTGCAGTAGAGATATAATTGTGCTTATTGGTTTATTGCTTATTATTATTATGGGATAGGTTTCATCACTCCCCCCACACACACACACACATGACCCAGAAGGATCCTAGTAATCATATTTACATTTACATCATAAACCATTTACATCATAAAGTTTTACCCCTCCTCCTCCTCATGCCAACCTGTCCAACCCTGGGACCACCATCTGCGTAGTAGTCCTCCTTCTCCAATAGTCCTCCTCCCTAATGCGGTGACCAGTCCAATCCCAGGACCACCTCCTCCTTCCATCACAGCAGCCAGTCCAAGCTTGGAACTGCATACTTTTCCCCATCGTGGCATCCAGTCTAACCTTGGGACCACCAGTCCAACTTTGGGACTTGTCCTTCTCCCAGTCGCAGCAGCCAGTCCAACCCTGGCACCGCCAGTCCAACCCCAGGGCCATGTTCTCCTCCCCATCACGACAGCCAGTCTAACCCTGGAACTGCGTATTTTTCCCCATCGTGGCATCCAGTCTAACCTTGGGACCACCAGTCCACCCTTATGACCTTGTCGTCCTGCAAATCGCAGCAGCTGGGCCTACCCTGGCACCACCAATCCAACCCCAGAGCCGCATCCTCCTCCTCATTACAGTAGAAAGTCCATTCCCGGGACTGTCAGTCCAACCCTGGGATCATGTTCTTCTTCTTATCACTGCAATGCAGTCCAACCCTGAGACCACGTTCTCCTCTCCATCGCAGTAGCCACTACAACCTCAGGACCACGTCCTCCTCCCATCGCGGCTGTCCACCTCCCTTACAGCTTCCTGTGTCACTCCTTGCTGCTACCTGTGTGTTTCCTGGGACAGTGGGCACTGAGATGATGCGTTCAACAGTGGGAAGGCAGCGTAGCGTAGTGGTTTTGGTTTGCGTGAGTGGTCGTAGGAATCAGGTTATCGTCCTGATGATGCTACATCACTCGGCCGTACGATACAGTGCATTCCTGTTCAAATTTTCCTGATGAGCGGACTAATAGGAACGCTCCAAAATCGGAATACAGCCTCTTTATGTTAACACAGCTTAGAGAGAAGGTTTTCAGGCCTTCTCCTGACCATCTCACCGTCCTCCGAGTCTCAGATAGCCGCATGGACTAGTTTGGGGTTGTTGGGTTGGTTGGGTTTGTGCTCGTGCTGAGTTCCAGCTGAGTGCGGAGCTGCTCAGTAAGTGTGTCAGTGTGTTAGTGCGGAGGGTTTGCCGAGTGAGGGTGTGTCTGTGTGGGAGTAATACCATGTGTATTTGCATTGCATTCTTTCTCTCCACTCGTGTGTGATTGTTTTAACGTGTGTGTGTGTGCACGCGTGGGAGAAGAAGCGAAGGGTCAAGGATTTTTTTACTCTCTGGAACGTTCCTCTCGACTCCCAGAACAATCAGCCTTCACCCACGCTGCTTCCTCTCAGGTCCTGTACTGCAGCAGAGCCCACAGATGCTTACATGTTTCAGGGCTTTTCTTCAGACTCCTCAGCAGCGTGCAGTCCGAGCCCCCCACCTCCTTCCTCTATTACATCTCCACTTACAACAGCCTTCAAGTACAAGCAGAGAATTACAGAGAGTCCTCAGTGACCGAATCTAATATCAGGGGTCTGAGCGTTAGTGTGTCCACTCTTTACCTCCATTCCAGCTTCCGTTCTGTCCAGGGGACTCACTTTCAGAGCTGGAATTCCAAAACTGGCCAGTGTAAAGGTATCGGACATACCGCAGTTCTGTTTGTGAAATAATGGCGTATCTGTGGAGAACATGGCATTTGTAACTTATATAAACAAATAAAAACTTTATAATTATAAACTTAACCAAATACTAAAAATTGTTAAATTGCATTAATGTATAGCTTTAGTTGGAAACATCACTTATTTTATTTTGACTTTCTATTTATCTATGCAAGGGGATATTAATTTGATATTTGCTGATATATCATATTATATAATTCTATATTTATTGTTATACATTTATTTATATATATATATAAATGTATAACAATCTATAATATAAACAATAACTAAGTATTTGCATGTATAAGTAAACTTTATTAATAAAGAACTTATTAAAAACCTACGTTGACCAAAGTGCTGTACATAAAAATACCTAATGATTACACATGAATACATACAACCAAAACACAGATAAAAGAAATCAGATAAATAACATATATTAAAATAGGTACTAATAAATAAATGAATTAATAACAGGTAAGGGAGGATATACTGAACAACTATAAAACACCTGTGTTACCACAGTTTCTCACTATTCATAAGCAAGTTTGTATAAGTGAGTTTTTAGACCTGATTTTAAAAGAGGTGTCCTGGCTGGTAGGCTATTCCAAAGTCTCGGGGCATACACTGAAAATGGCACATCACTTTTTTCAAATTTATATGTGTGTTATATAACATATTAAAATATGTGTTAAAATGTATATTGTCATCTTAATTATATATATGCTAAATTATGCTTGAGATAATAATAATTTTATTGAGATTATTGTAAGAGAATTTGATGATATATAATTCTATATTTATTGTTATACATTTATATATATTATATATATATATATATATATATATATATCTCAGAATCAGAATCTCTTTATTTCACCAAGTATGTTACACATACAAGGAATTTGTCTTGGTGAGAGCAACACATATGACAAGTAACAAAAACAAGTAACAAAAACACAGAACACAGATTATTTACACTAAACAGTAAATAGGGTAGGGGATAAATTAAAAAAGTAAAAAGTACTAAAGGTAATAAAGAGCTGAAGAAGCTGAGAGATGTGAAACAGATTTAGTTGAAAAATAGTATATATAGAAAGTTACAGATGACCTGAATATTTACAGAAAGAGAACATCTGTACAGGTGTGCAAATAGTCATAGTGCAAATAGGCAGGGTGCAAATAGCTGATCAGTCCGGTGTATATATATATATATATATATTCAAATGTATAACAATAAATAGAATTATTTATACATACATATACACATATATATGTATAAATGTGTATATATATATATACCTTTTTTAATTGATATATATATATATATATATATATATATATATATATATATATATATATATATATATATATATATATATATATATATATATATAGTAAATAGCTGAGTAAATATAGGATGTCCTTGGTGGATTGTCCATAGTACTGTTCTTTACCGAAACATCATCAGTTGTGAATATGACCCATTTCATTTGAACCACTGAGCTTTAGATCAACACTCATCAGAAACTCCTTCCAGTGACAAAGTAGTTCCATGTTCTGAGATGTTTCACCTTCACTGAGCTGTGTTTCTCTCAGCTACTCGCGGCAGGATGTATAATCACCCAGAGAAGAGGACGAGGTGACTAAAGCATCTGAAAGACGATCACACCCTACAGTGAAGCTACAGCTGTGTGAGCTCCGCTGTTAATAAAAACTAAAGTTTTTAAAAGCCTTAAAAACAGTTTAGAAGTGTATTTAAAAGCGCGTACATTTAAAACTATAACTGGAAATACTGTTTATACACTCAGGACTTCAACTTAACCAACACTGTTTACAATACCGCTATAATAGAGTATAATACACATGTGACTCTCTGTTCGATCAGTTATACATGTGTCAGTCAGTGAACACAGTTTACCACACTGAGGAAAGACTAAGGCACACAGTGCAGCCTGTGCAGAAGATGAGAGGCGGTTTTGGGTGCTTTCTGTTTCCAGTGTATTAGACAGAAAATAAACAGACACTGCAGTAAAAATGCCTTCTGCACTTTCTTTCCTTTCTCTTCCCTGTAGAGGATGAAACATGGAATTAGACCAAAGTGCACAAAACCACGTGACTGTGTGTAGTTGTGGGGATGGTCTGTGTTTGCAGCGTGTGTGATAAGTTGTGAAATAACACATGAGATGAGCTACAGGCTATAACTGTAATATCTACACATATATACACACACACACACACACACATATATATATATATGTATATTAATTTGGAAATGCTTACCAAACAGAAAGCTTTTTGTGTGTGTATGTGTGTGTGTATGTATGTGTGTGTATATATATATATATATATATATATATATATATATACACACATATATGTATGCATTAGTTGGATCTGTATATAGTCACTGTGGAAGAAAAAAAAATCTCCAGAAGGGTAACAGAAGTTACTAATGGACGTTAATGTACAAATTATTTATTTTAAGTAATTTGGGGCCAAATGGACAGGAATGAGTGTAAAGGGAATTCAGATTATGTGGAGTGGAGATGAGATGTCCTGACAGCAGTGATACGCTGAAGCAGAAACACATCATACTGTAAAGATGAAGGCTTTAATTAATGTGCTTAGATGTACAGAACTCTACTGTCAGTCTACATTTATATATATATACACACACACACACACTGTGCTGCTTGGCTGTAATGCGGATCTACCGTCCTGCTGAAAAAGGAGCGTGAATTTAGGAGGATAAATAAATGTTACTGATTATCACTCCAAACCCCGCCAATTATACGGCGCCTGAGGGCTGGAATGTGAGCTGTGAGGCTGTACAGGCCCACGTATGGGGTTTGTTTGTCTGACTGTAGGCAGATTTTCCCCCCAAGATGTTTCTTGAAGGGCTCATATCATTAAAACCAACTTGGTGCGCAAAATATCAGACGTACCATTCAGACTGTACATTGCTTTTGTGATGTCACAAGTTTACATATATCCATATGTTCAACCAACAGCAATTTAGCTCCGCCCACTCAAACTGAAGTTTGCTGTGACTGACAAGGCACAAATACAGGTCGACCAATCAGAAGAGAGCTTGTTTACGTACCAGACTAGGCAATGAGCTAGGGCTCTAATGTAACTGATGTACATTGCGATTCTACAAGGGTTCTTTAGTAAAGTATGGTTCTGTGCAGTGCCATAAAAACTCAAAGAACCATTTATATGCTTCATTGGTTCTTTGCATGGTAGAATGGTGCCTCAGATTTATGGGGAGGATGTTGTATATGGTTCCATGTAGGACCTTTTTTTTAAAAAAATAAAAAAATAAAAAAAAATTCAAAAAAAGGGTTCCTGCACTGTTATAAGCCTGAAGCCTTTTAGGTGCTGTAAAGAACCTATTCTACATCCATCTGAAGAACAATTTTACCATGCAAAGAACCATTTAAACATATAGACCTGACGGTTCTAACCATTCCCTTTACTGAAGAACCATCTTTAAAGTGTAGAATATTTCTCTTTATATCTTCAAGGCTGATGAATGAGCTTTAGTTGTGGCAAGGGTTCTAAGATCTAATCTGGCATGGGAATTTAAAAAAATACGGATTAGCTAAGACACATGCCAAAAAGATCAGGTTTCCAGAAACTTTCCCTATGTATAAACCTGTTTTTCTTAGAGCCATTTCTTGGACCGTTAACCCCAAACATGGTAGATCAGCCAAGACATGTTTGGTGTCTGAAGTTTTCCTCCTTAGTTTTAGCTCAGGAGCTTTGAGGCTAATTTACCTAACACAGGCTTATGGAAACTCCTAGCATGGTGCTAACTGCATGTGTGATGCCTATGTGGTGTATTTCAGTCCATGGCTGTATTCGAAATGGCACCCTGCTATACTGCATATTACCGGAGTATGTACTGTATACGCCCCCTGTGTGTGGTATGCGGTCCAGTAACAAGTTCTGACCTACAGTTTAGTGTACTAATACAGTCACATGACCAATTACCTCACATTTACCTCAGAGCTGTTATTACTGTATCCACTGTTTAGAGCTAGCTGCTGCTCAATCCACTGTTTAGAGCTAGCTGCTGCTAACGCTGCTCAGTTCACCTGAGATCCACTGTTTAGCCTAGCTGCTGCTCAAACGGTTAGCTGAGATATGGTTAGCCTAGCGGTTAGCTCCCCTCGGCTATTTCACTCTAAAACTGATCCTCTAAAGCGAGTTCATCTTTTATTAATCTTCAGACCTGTATATTTAACTTTCTGAGGCTCATTCTGATGAACACACACCCCACTACAGTCACTACACCCACATTTATACTCGGAGTGGGCTGCGGTTAGCTCCCCAGTGTTACCCGCCGCCATTTTCTCTGGCATAGGGTAGAACATCGTTATTTGCTTGCGTATTGCATACTACATACTACTTTTAGGCAGGTATAGTACACGAGATGTTGTATGCCATTTCCAATAAGCCCATCTTTACAGGTAACAGTGTTAACAGCGTCACACACCACATAACCAACCTATTAGAATGCTGAATCTGCATTAACGTGTCATTAGGGTTAGGTTAGACAGCTCATGTGTTTACAAAGCTCCATTCAGACAGATGGACATATCAGTGCACCGTTATTTCCCCTGTGCAATATTAGGGTGGCAATAAGCCGCTGTGATTGCCGGTGGTTAGGGCTGCAGTGGGCACTGTAGTGAAGGAAGGCAGGTCAGGATATTTTTTGGGGGGGTGGGGGGTCTCTGAGCGGTGGGGGCCCCTCGTGGAGCTGCACGAAGGGGTAATAACTCACACGCCTGTCTGTGGCTGTGTTTATGGAGACGCTAAGCTCGTCCTGTACCCCTCTGGGGGGCCGTGGGCCTGGCTGGCCTTGGGACATAAAAAGTCAGTCGTTAGTCTGGAGAGAGCCATCCGTCCTGCTTCAGAGGAGACAAACAACATAAACGTCACAGCTCCACAGGAGCAGCTGCCCCGAGTCCCGATAAAGTGATCACTAAAATTAAATTGAATGATTTCACTTGATATATATATATATATATATATATATATATATATATATATATATATATAGTTTTACACAATGTGTTTCCTCTTTAGACAGGGCGAGGTAAAGTAGCAGCAAAAACAAGAAGTACAGTTGGCTATTTAAAGTTAGCATAGTTAGCTTTTAGTTAGCATAGTTAGCTTTTAGTTAGCAGAGTAGATAGTTAGCTTTTTTCATTCAGAGTTAAATATTTTCTGTTAGCGGTGTTAGTTACAAAACTGTTTATTGTGTAAATGCTGTATTTATCCGCTTTATGGATGCATGTTGTTGGGAACTTTTTCTGGCAACCGTGACTGACAACAGCAAATTTTAACTCTTTTAAATGAATATAGCTAACTCTGTGCTAACTGTGCTAACTGAAAATACAGCGGTCTGAAAAAGTGTTTGCCCCCTTCACGATGTCTTATTTCTTTGCCTGTTTATCTCTTAAATGTTTCAGATCATCAAACAAATTTAAATATTAGCCAAAAACAACACAAGTAAACGCAAAATGCTGTTTTTAAATTTTTTTATTAAGGAACTAATTGAGTAATTGATATTATAATTGAGGAAAAAGGTTATAAATTATTATAATTACATATATTATTATAATTATATATATATAATTATTATAATATATTCTCCATTATTAATAAAAACCTTAATTTAAAGACTGCATTTTGCGTTTACTTGTGTTGTCTTTGAATAATATTTACATTTGTTTGATGATCTGAAACATTTAGGAGACAAACATGCAGAGAAATAAGAAATCATGATAGGAGCAAACACGTTTTCACACCACTGTATTTTCAGTTAGCACAGAGTTAGCTATATTCAGTTAAAACTATATTCAGAAAATGTTCCCAACAACGTGCATCCATAAAGTGGATAAATACAGTATTTACACAACAATAAACAATTTTGTGCACACGAAGCGCCGCTGTCCTGCCTTTAAAAATGACTACACAGGTACTAAAGTCAATGCTAAATAACGCTGTCTCTCTGTAAATAATTAATCGATGATCCAAAAAAAACAAAATCTTTTCATGGTGAAATTTGAAACTGTTAATTTAGTACAAGTAATTCCTACTGAGCAGTTGAACTATCTTAACCACTGGAGCTCATCAGTGTGTTCAGAGTGTGACCATGTTTCCGTGTGTTGGGTATGACGGGATTTATGATCTTGGCAAATACACAGTAATACAGCTAGAATAAGTGTTCCTCATACATGTTTAAACCCCGTTACAGGCCCTGCTGATCAGATCACTGTTTCCTGTTTCACACTAAAGCAGAACTGTGTACAGTCACTAAAGCCATGTGAACTGGAAAATCTGTGTTCGCTCCTCATGCACATTCATTACTTCCATAATACACACAGATCGTGAGTGATACAGATGGGTGGGGCAGCGGCCTCCCCTCAACAGGAGCAAGCAAATGTTTGTCTATCAAAGTTTTGGGAAGTGGGAAAGAGTTTGGCCTATTTAAAACTTAAGTTGCATTATTAAGCAGTGGAGTTACTTATCTAAATACTCCTGTGACAAATCAGTCCTATATTTGTCCAATGTCCAAATTATCCCCTCCACCAATCCTTACCAAATCTACCCAGTCTGGCAGCACTGTTTTCATTTAGCAGAGTTAGCTAGAACTGCTTATAACTCTATACCTTGGTATCACAGCCTTCTAAGCATGCCTATGAACTCCCATGATGCCTCATAACGCTATAATAATGTGCTATATTTAATTCTTTATTAATATAAGCCATTATAATGCATTTTAAAGAGATGCCTAATTATAAAACACAATAAAATGCTTATTAACAGTTAAAACATTAAAATACTATTAAACATTTAAAATAGCTTCACTGAGTGCTACAAGTAAGATGCCTTATACTTCAGGTTACTTCCATCTGAAGGCTAAATGTTGTATAGTTCATATCTGCCATTGTGTAATATGATATATATCTGATATTATTGCAGAGTAATAATATATTTAATAATATATAATATAATATATTAATTAATAATATACGTAACCATTTTTAACTGCAGCACTGATGATTTTTATAATGATTAATATGCGTCATAAGTGCACCTATTTAAAGGCCATCATAATAATAATGACACCAGTGCTATGACATATTTATAAAGTATTAATTGAGCTAATAAAGTAAGTTATTAATGCATTTATAACAACTTCTATACAAAGCTTCTCAAAGCACATGGCGGGAAAACGTTTTATGTAATGCAACACTGTTAGCAAAAGTTAGCTCATGTTTATAGCCTCTAAATCAGACAACACCGTTAGCATTAGCCAATGAATATCATGATCATTACCACTGAGTGGTATGGACATCTATATCATTCTTATGTCAGCTTTGTGGCCATATCATGGGTCTGTTATTGAGGCTTTGGTCATTTGTTAGCGGTGTGTTAGCAACAAATACCCTGAAGAATCAATGCACTGACTGCCCCGATCCATCAGTCAGCTGGCAGCCACTGTTCCTAGAAGCTAAACGTTCGCTAATGTAGATGCTAATCTTCAGGCGAGCTGTGTTCCGAAGAATTATAGTCATTCCTTCAAGCCAAATCCGTCATAGCATGCACGCTAAGCTAGCCATCTTCCTAAAGGCTCAGGTCTCCAAGCAGGAACTCCACTGCCAGTGGGATTAAGCTTGCAATCCTCCAAGGTGTTATGTTTGTGGAACGCTTGCTAGGTCCGATTTCATAATCCAGCGCTGGTGCAGTTAGCATAGCATGCATCAGTGAGCTCAAATACCCAAAGAGGAGCCGCAAATCTCTCAACACCGCGGCAGGGCCCAACAGGAGAAGGGCTCAGAAAGTCGCTGCGCATTCCCGCACATATTCATCCGTATTTTCATTCTGCTCCACATACCAACATTACTGAAGCAGGTAATCAGATTTGTGCAAGGTCCCTCCAGTGAGGAGCAGGAGGAGAAACAAAACATGGGCTGCTAAGGTGACGGATGAGGTTAAGAATGAAGGTCTTGTTCACGTTTTCTCCACCCACAGTAAGTCATACTGTATCCTACATCACATGTGAGCCATCTTACACATCTGAGCCGTGAGACTTCCACACGCTTTGTAAACAGAGTCAGGTTAGGTGTGAAAAGCTCCTTTCGAGGGAATGTCAGAGTTGGTCACTGTGGTGGTGAATGGAACCCAGGGTGGCCACACCATTAGACCGGACCATCCGTTTCTTCAACTCCCATTCCCCTATCCGGTGCGGTACCTGGATGGACGCCTATTAGTCCTCTTTTCGGGATGAACCATTTAAAATATTCCCTCGCCAGCAACATTATCTGTGCCGTTGGCTCACCTCGGTGTAAAAAGACATGTATTGCATTTCATTGTCATGTGACCACTCGCCTACCAGCTAACCACAGGTCAGCCCTCTAACTTCTACTCAATTAGTAAGCTCCCATCTTACTCATGAATGTCATCCAGTCCACCCAAATAGATGAGTAAAGCATCGTTTATGAGTTATATAAGTTAGATAATGTGTTTAACTCTGTTCTAGCATTGTGCCCAACCGCCCCTCCCCTTTATGATGTCCTCCTTCTTGGGGTTATGAATATGGGTCACCCTAATGGACCCATTTGTCCACCTTTAAAAACTCCCTCACTTAAAGTTACTTCATGGAACGTTATGTATTTGCTGCTTGATGTTGTGTGATGAGTTTTGGTCTTAAACTCCATTCATGGTGGAGGGATACATGCTGCAGACGTTGTGAGGCAAAAAATAGTCCCCCAAAGAAGGTTTCTGGATTTTCCCATTATAAGCATCCCCAATAAACCTCAGAGGACACATGTCAGTTCACTGGTGGGGTAGATAGTCTATAAAACGTCTGTATGTGTGTTTAGACATGGAGAATCCTGCTCCCATCACCACCACTGTAAAGAACATCTGAACCACCTCACACCAAACCACTGAACCACTGTTTGCCACTGAATGATGCTGGAATTTCGGGGAAATTTCCCTTACAAGTAAGTGGTTTGGGAGAAGCTTTGGGAATGTAATTACAGAAGAGAAGATATGGCTGAGTGTTAACTTCTAGCCACTAGCATTAAAGTTAGCCTTGTAGCTCCAGCACCGAACTACAGAATCAAAATCTGGACACTAAATATTCCACAGCTGATCGACTAGATTGGAAAACTGAAAACAAGTGGTAAATAAATGGGCAGGTAGAAAACGTTTGTGTTTGCAAACCGTAACCAGGATGGTTCTTCTTTCACTGCATGTGCAGCCAAGAACCAACACCAGTCTTGGAAGCCAAGCTTAACTACTTGCCAAACAGGGAAAACTTTTCAGGGGGGGAATTCTGTCGATAGATCATGCTGGGAAAAAACGGCACAGACCAGGATACATTCCATACTGGCTTTAACTGGACTGGTGTTGGTTTGGCTGGTTACCCAGATTGGTCAACATAAGCCTGTTTTGATAGAGACCAGCTGGTGTTTGTAGTGGGAATAGTTTGGCAAAACAAACTCATTTAAACATCAGATTCCAAATAATAGTCCTAGTAATACCCCACATGTAGCATGTATCAGTCAAGAGATCTGTGGGGTTGTGTAGCTCAGCAGATAATACCACTAACCGCCAGGGAGCCACCACCACATGAGGGACACAGGGGTTCGAATCCCGGTCTGGGTGACTATGCTGAGCTACACCAATACGTGTCCTTGGGCAAGACTCCTAACACCACACTGGCCTACCTGATATATGAATACCCTTGTAAGTCGCTCTGGATAAGAGCGTCAGCTAAATACCGTAAATGTAAATCTTTGCTGTAGTTTTAGCACTGGAGCTACAAGGCTAATGTAGCTAGCAAGGCTAGCCAACACCTAAATCATTATCCAGTTATTAATGGACGTGATTAAGTGCTTCCTGCTGCTGTACGAGAGCCTGTGTTAGCGACGTTAGCCTTGTAGCTCCAGTGCTAAAACTAAAGCAGTTGACTTCAGACGTCGGGCATGTCTTGACTACAGTGTGGGGATCTGATTTGTTTTTTCTTTGAACCAAAGCTGCATGAGTTGAAGGTCCTTTCTGAAGGACGAGCGTCTTCATTAACACGACTTCAGGCTGAAGTCCACGTCGAACACTGGCTCTTTTGTGTTGCTGGTCAGTTTCACAGCCATAAAATGATCATAAACTGAACACGCTGTTTCCAGATCCTCATCTTTTTATAAGCGACTGCTGCTCGAAGGACAACGGATTCTCAGAGGCGTCCAAGGCCGTGGAGGACTGCGGCCTTCTCGTTTATCTTCATGCCATTCCTTTGTTTTCTGATTGAGTGCTCTGATTTATTGTGTTCGAAGGAGGGGAGAGTCTTGTGCCATTTCTACAACGGAAATTCTAAATGAATCTAGAACATGGCCCACATAGTTGTACATATCGTATCGGGTTGATAGGGTTGGCACCCTGCTAACTATCTGCCACTGCTGGTCCACCCTCTGATCACCCAGATCATTCTCCTTCGTACAAGACCCAACTAGTTCTTTATCTCCTCAAAGAGACACTCATCATTAGAGGAACAGCTGCACAAATAGCTGCACCCAAAAGGAATCAACCGACAGGAATGAAACTGGGTGGGGAGGTTTGACATTGTGAGACATCCTAATGATTCGAGTTTCATGATCGGCTGCAAGTCACGTCAGCAGGACGGGCCTTATCTCTGTACCTGACTGACCTAACATCCAGCGAGCAGTGGTGTCCTCCATGAGTCCTCCTGTTAGTGCAGCACCATCGGCAGACGGCTGCACCACGCAGGACTACATGCACACAGACCGTTACCACGACTGTCCTTAACACCACGTCACCGTCACCAAGGACCGCAGTGGTGTCGTACCAGACTGTCATGGAGTGACTCAGAATGGCAGCGGGTCATCTTCAGTGACGAGTCCCGCTTTAGTCTTGGTGGAGACGCCCAACGAATCCGTGTGTGGAGGCACCGTGGTCAGCACCAAGATGAACCGGTTGTTGTCAGATGTCCAAAAGGCCTGGTTTCCCTCCACCTCCACCCCTACCGCACCATCTGCAGGAACTGTGTGAGGATGTTCAAGCTGCATGGGATGGATTATCACAAGACACCATCAGGAACCTCTACAGCTCCATACCGAGACTGTGTTGGGTTAGCGAACACAGCGGCCCGACGCCATACTAAGAGACAGATTTCTGTATGTGTAGCTCAATAAATATTGATCATATCAGTCTTAATTTATCATCAGTTATTGATCCTGGTCACCTTTATCTTCCTTTCCAACACACCTGCACTCCCACACCTCCTTCTGGGTGCAGCTGTTCCTCTGATGATGAGTGTATTTTAAATGCCTTTTATTTTAAATCTTATAAACAACTAAGAGAGAAAAAATAGGAACCTGAAATAAAATAATTAAGTTGGCCATGTTATTGTTTGTTATTATTAATTTTCAGTATCATTTGTTTATTTATTTAGTAGGACTGATGTGTATTCTACATCTCAAACAAAACAAACAAAACACTTCTCCCTCCGCCTTCTTCCTCTGTAACTATGGGAATGGAAATATTCAGATATCTAATCTAACTAATGCTGAATTTCCAGTTGGCATAAAGTACAAGTGTAGGTCAACACATCATGTGAACATTACTAAACACTAAACTGAATTTTATGATGTTCTCAAAGAAGAAGCAAAGAGAGAATTTGAATTACGGAACATTTATTTCATTTCAACAATAATAATAATTAATAATAATTAAATGTCTTTCTCTTAGAGATTGGTTTACCATAATTACCATTTGGTCAATACTGAAAATCACATGCTTTCAAGTATCCGTAACACAATTGGAATATTAGCTTATTAGATATCAGATTGGAAACATATGGTCTCTAGTGGTATCCAACGCCAACCTTGGAAGTCAGGTCTAACTACATGCCAAACAGGGAAGAGTTTTCAGGGGAATTCTGTTGATGAATCATGCGGAAAGAAACAGCGCAGACCAGGATGCCTTCTCTGCTGGTTTCAACTGGTGTAGTGTTGGTCACCATAGTCCGGTTTTGATGAAGACCTGTTGGTTATCCAGCAGTCTGCAGGAATAAATCGGAAAAATATTTAAACAACCAATTCCCGATAATATCCTGAACACAGCCGATCAGCCAGGACAGGTTTGCTCTTATGGGTTTACCAGTGGAGCTACTGAATGGTAATGTAGCTAGCAAGACTTGTAACCCACTAAGTAGCATGGATTCAGGGATGAAGCATCAGTAAACAGATACATGTAGTCTCCCTGCTAAAGCTAGGAGGGACGCCGCTGTCTTTTGAAATGTGGATTCTTTGACGAGGTCCGCAGACCTTGCTTGGTAAAACTCTGCGACTCTTTGGGCCTTTTAAACACCCGAGAGGTCTAAGTGCTGATAAGCTGAGGTGGGTAGGAGTAGCAAGTCCATGTTTGAGCAACAGGCCTGTGGCTAGGGCCATGGGACAGATCCAGAAAGGCTGGTAAGTGGGACGGACTACTTGTTTCATGCTGCTGTCTGTAGTTTGACAAATGTGACATGTTTTATTTGTATGTTGGTCTGAGGAAGTATTGATTGTGTAGGAGAGTCCTGTGGCAGGAAGTGACCACGCCTCCAGTTCCAGCTTAATTTGAGTGGCAATTTCTGCATACCACCATCAAAACTATCCAGCCTACAGCATGCTGTGGGCAGCGTCCTGTGGGCAGTATCCTGTGTCCACTGGTGAAGGACTAGAGGATGACCAACACTGCACTGTGCAGCAGCAGATGAGCTATCGTCTCTGACTGTCCATCTACAAGGTGGACCAGCAAGGTAGGAGTGTCTAATAGAGTGGACAGTGAGTGGACACAGTGTCTAAACACTCCAGCAGCACTGCTGTGTCTGATCCACTCACACCAGCACCACACACTAACACACCACCACCACATCAGTGTCACTGCAGTGCTGAGAATGATCCACCACCCACATCACACCTGCTCTGTGGTGGTCCTGTGCTGAACTGAACCTACGGTCTGTAATTGTAGAGCTGTTGACATTATGTCTGAGGGAAGCTCTCCTGCTCCAGTGGCTTCCTGAAAGATCTTACTTCCAGAGTGAATAACGTCAGCGCCGGACCTGCAGCCAACGTCCTGAATAAATCACCCAGAGGAAGCTGCTGGTGCTGTAGATCTCCGCCTTGTCTTCTGAGCTGGAGGAGGGTGTTTTGGGTGCTTGATCTGATATCGAATCCCAGAGGCTGAAACCCTTCCAGCGTTTGAAGCACTGTTCTGGATTCGGGGATGTTTATGACAGTGTTGCACAAGTGAGTTTTACGAGCGTGTTGCACTAGATTTACAGTGCGGGCCGGATTCTTCGCTGTAGCCTGAAGCTGGAGATCCACCCAACGTTTTTATTTAATATTGCCCTAAATTATCGGTGAAATCAGATGGGGGGGCGACATCTTCTGAATTGCAGACATGCTTGTGAGAACATGTAAGCGTAAGCGTGTTGTAATATTAAACCCTGAACCATAAAACGTCTGACATTAGTTGACAGCAGAAGTGGAATTCCACGGGTTTATCAAAGTTTGCTTTTAGATTAGATGTGTTTGAGACGTAAACAAACACATCCTTCAGTCATTCAGTGCGGTTTGGTGAGAAGCGCTACATTCTAGAGAAGCTTACAGAGTCAGAACTGTTCACATAGCTCTTTACAACCAGAAGAACCCTGGCTCTTGTACTGGTTTGGTTCAGACTGCGTAAAACTTTGATGGTAACCAAGGAACCAAGGATCAAAGGATACGTCATCAACACCAACAGAGGGCGCTGCACACTGGTAGTAAACTGTAGTACCAAGCTGGCCGAGCGTATACACAAAGCAAGCACGGATCAACTACTGAAGGTAAGAAGATATAGAAGAGATTCTCCAGCAGACCACTGGGTGGCGCAATTGTTGCCCTCCCATTTTTCATGGTTCGTGCTGAAGAACCTACTATTCTTTGGTTCCAGCGGGGAACAGACTTTTTTGGTTCCGAACATGGAATTGCGCCGAGCGGTTCAACATTAGGTGCACAGATGGAATAGAACCCTGTTCCATATTGGTGATGAAGGGAGCCAGACGTCCACCTCTAAAAGCTCCCTCACAAAAGGCCTGCTGTCTGAGACGCTGTTTTACAATAGAAGGTGCACGGTGAAGTGGTGGTGGTGATGGGAACCAGGGTTCTCCATGTCTAGACCACACATATAGACCTTTTATTACACGTGTCTTTATTACACGTGTCTTCTGAGTGTATGTGGAACGTTTGTGATGAAAATCTGGAAAACCTGGAAATACTAAGTTCCTTTGGGGGACTATTTGACCTCACAGCGCCCTGCAGCATGTATCCCTCCACCATGAATGGAGTTTAAGGCTAAGGTCTTCTCCACACTATCATAAACAGCGTCTCAGACATCAGGCAGCGTATTCAGAACCACCTCATGTAGAAACTTTCTGTGAGGGAGCTTTTAGAGGGGACGTCTGGTTACCTTCACCACCACTGTGAAAAATTTTCAGTGACTGTAGAATGGAGTGCTTCACAACAAACCACACAGTGTGACCAACACCTCTTAACCATTAAAATTACATGGTTAATAATATTGAAGCTTTGAGCATCAGATCATATGGACACTCACTCAAAAAGAGCTGGTATTTCATGCTCATATGACTCAAACCCTCTAATAATACAAGATTCCACATTATCTGCTGAAAAAAAAATATCATAAAACCATAAAGTGGCTAAATATCGTTATTCCATGTTAAAATAAAGAATTACAGTAGAAACGGACATTCAGACAGGTTTGCCTTTTCGCTTAAGCCTTTATTTAATGGCCGGTTTACAGATGTTAACGTCTATTTTGACAGATCCAACTGCATGTTATCCAGTCCCTCATTAAAGAAGCTACTGCAGATCATGAATCACACTGTTGAGAAGTCCGCTGCATGTATTCCTGTGTGCTGCCTGCACTATTTTAAGTGCGCTAGCAGCAAGTAAAGTGCATTGTGGGTCAGGGTGAAGCCAAGTTTGAGGGGAGGGTGGTGAAGACATACGTATACACACTCTCAGCCCTCCGTCCGTCCATCCCCAGCCAAGTGTGGACTGTTTATGCAGCCGCCCCTGCACTCCCTTATTCAGGCACGTTGTGCAACGCTAACGCGCTAAGGCCTGTTTACTGCTGTGCTGCTGCCATGCTGGACACTGTGCAAGCACTAAATTGTTTCATGCTGTTAAAATAGTATTTATTGTTGATGCTAGTGGGAACGTAGAAGGGAATGCTGGACAGGAAGACGTCTCCCGATGAAATCTGGTAATTTTTTGAGGGGAAAGGAAAGAAGCGACATTTCCAGCATACATATATAACTGGCTTTTATTAGTAGAGCGTATTTAAAGTCATAGTTCTGCAAACTAAAGCTAATTAAACAGTGTTCGGCTCCAAACAAATCATAAAAGACATGCCTCTTATTGCGGGAGCTATGACGCTAATGTAGCTACGTAATGAAAGCCTATGCACACCAATTAGCATTGTGCTAACCGGATGAATAAACCATTAAAGCTTGTAGTTTAGTCATCTCAAACAGATTGCGTAAGTGGTTAGCATAAGGACATTAGCATAGCTAAACATCAGCAGCAAATGTTGACACATGAATGCTGTCTGTACGTTTGTCCATTCTGATCTATAACGGGGACACATAGCTAGATAGATGGTCTATTTGGCTAATGCTAACGTGTGCAGCTTGCACAATGCTATACGTTCAGCATGATGCCATTATTCAGCTGCATTAGCTTCATAGCTAATGACACACAGACGGACAGAAAGCAGGACGATGCCTGTCAGCGCACTGAGAGGCTACGGCAAACATTAGCGGCTCGTATTTGCACACGAGGCCGTCCAACCACTGCCCGGATAGGTGCGAGCAGAAATCAGGTTGGGTTGGTTTTTCTCTTGAGGGGACGTGAACAGAGGAGAAGAGAGGAGAGGAGGGGAGGGGGGCTGCACTCCTTCACCCCAGCCTTTTGTCAGTTATGTTTACTCGTCACTTTTCCCTGCGTGGATCGTGTGAGCAGGGCAGCTGTGTTTGGGGCCCACGCCCAAACGGCCACAGCCAAAGGGGAGTTTGGAGTTTCGACTCGTTTCTCAGGGCGTGTTCCGCTCCCCTGATGACTCACAAACCCCCATCAGACGCCTCCTGTGTTTTGGGCGCGCTCCGTATGGTGGCATCCTTGACGCTGGTTGGTTATGGGTGGGCAGGTCTGGTGAAGATTAAAGCACGCCTGGGTGCTAGACGCCTGCCTGCCGTGGTGGGATCCCGGTCCTGGTCCTGGAACACGAGTTACTGTGCACTGATCAGCTCATTAACAAGCCCTTGTATACAACAATACGGCAGGTAGACAGAGAGCACTAGGTTAAGGTGTGTGTTGGGCAGAGCGACTAACGCACAACACGGTGGGCTGCTTTGGCTAGCGGCCGATTTGCACCAGACACCTTTCTGAAGTCCACATAAATGTGAGCCTATGCCACGGGTTTTAGGCGGTGCTGATATTAGCATACTTACTAAAGACCCTGAGCTGTACCAGCGCTGTTTGGAGGCCTCTGCACTGCACACTAGCATGACACGTGAGCCCCCTCAAGAGAAACGTGGGTGCCATCTTAAAGGCTGGTCCATTATTTTATTAGCTTGAGAGATATTTATTAGATGTGCCGGCTAGCCATCACGCCAACGGCTAAGCAGGTAACAACACCACAAGATTAACCCAAAAGCTTACAGCTGAATAAAGCGATTACTCCAGAAATGCATGTATGAAGGATAAAT
The DNA here is from genome assembly GCA_024036415.1 of Prochilodus magdalenae. Classification (NCBI taxonomy): domain Eukaryota; kingdom Metazoa; phylum Chordata; class Actinopteri; order Characiformes; family Prochilodontidae; genus Prochilodus; species Prochilodus magdalenae. The sequence continues at coordinate 115,485 of JAMWET010003864.1, forward strand.
AAGACCATGCTATTTATAAATGGTTTAAAATAGTTTATCATTTATTTTAAAATATTGATAATAATCATTAATAAACAAATACAACACATAAATAAGGAGGGCTACTGTGACCTGTTGCTATGCTATGGGGAAGGAAGATAAAGGTGACCAGGATCAATAACTGATGATAAGTTTAGACTGATATGATCAATATTTATTGAGCTACACATACAGAAGTCTGTCTCTCAGTATGGCGTCGGGCCGCCATCTTTGCTAACCCAACACGCCAGACGTCTCGGTATGGAGCTGTAGAGGTTCCTAATGGTGTCCTGTGATAATCCATTCCATGCAGCTCGAACATCCTCACACAGTTCCTGCAGATGGTGCGGTAGGGGTGGAGGTGGAGGGACACCAGGCCTTCTGGACGTGTGACAACAAACCGTTCCTCTTGGTGCTGACCACGGTGCCTCCACACACGGATTCGTTGGGCGTCTCCACCAAGACTAAAGCGGGACTCGTCACTGAAGATGACCCGCTGCCATTCTGAGTCACTCCATGACAGTCTGGTACGACACCACTGCAGTCTTTGGTGACGGTGACGTGGTGTTAAGGACAGTCGTGGTAACGGTCTGTGTGCATGTAGTCCTGCGTGGTGCAGCCGTTTGCGACTTATTACTGCTTGTCCCTTAAAGTTGCAGGCTAATTGCGAACTAAAGGCGAATTTCTGTAGGTGCTGCATAGCTGTGTACTCTACGCCGTACCCAACACCGTAGCCTGCTGAGGACAGGAACTACCTGTCGTGTTGACATAGACCACAACAACTAGGGTTCCATGTGTACCGTTAATTAGCTCCACCTCCAACATGATCTGCGCAGTTTCAGATGCAGAAGGCTTCAGATGTCAGTAATGTGACGCAGTTGAGTCACATTATTATGACCACCAGCTAATATATCCGTAGTACAGTTACTACGATGTCCTGCAAGACTGGGAGTGACTCAGTAAGGTCCTGTTAGGTTGTCACAGGTATCTGGAGCCATGCTGACTGCAGTGCAGCCCACAGCTGCTGGCGGGAGTGTGGTGGAGGGTCCATAGACTGAACATGGTGATCAAGGTGGTCCCACAGATGCTCAACTGGGTTCATGTCTGGGGAATTAGGGGGCCGGGGCAGTACTTGGAAGTCTCGGCCATGCTCTTCCATCCAATGTGGGACCATTCTAGCCGTGTTGCATTGTCTTGCTGGCAGAGCCCATCCGCACCAGAGAAGGCCATCAGCATGTACGGGTGAACGTGATCTGCAAGGATGGATTCATTTGAAAGTATGAAGTGGTCATAATAATGTGAGCTTGGTCTCATGCACTAACCAAGCACATGACCATTCTGTAAACAAGGTCACATGTTTATAAATGGTCATGTTACTGTATCCAGGATTTTCGGTATGGGTCACTCCTTGAGTTCAAGTGAAGGACAAAGCTGTATAAGGTTACGGGCCAGTCTTTTTTAGAGCTTGTGACACATGTGGGCTTATCTGGGATGAAATAGGGTCCGAGCCTGGCCTTAAATGGCTAATGGAGAACCACTATCTGAGAAACTGGTTTTAGTCTAGTCTTTGGGTTAACTGGGTCAAGGATACTGATACTAGAGCTGGACGCTGAACGCAGTACAGGTTGCTATTATACACATGAAGCTTAGCCTTGTTTCCCTAAGACTTACACGCTGGGCAAAGACAGTGGCAAAGTTCTATTAGTCAGAAATATCTAAATATCGCAGATCTGATATGCTTCAGCTCCGAGATGAACACATTTTTCATGCTCATTTCAGCGTAACACATGTGGCCCGTTCATTGACAGGAAATTCCACCCATTTTTCGTAATTTCTGCCTAACTGAATCAGATTAGAGATGTAAACGGAATGGAACCAGACGTCCACAGGTCCCTGAGTTGGTTATGAATGCGCTGCCTGATGTCCGAGACACTCTACAGCTCTAAACTCCATTCATGGTGGAGGGATACATGCTGCAGGGCGCTGTGAGGTCAAATAGTCCCCCAAAGTAGTCCCCCCACCTCACACCAAATCCGCTCTCGCTCACTCTGTACACACCAAACCCTCTCTCACTCTGTACACACCTCACACCAAACCCGCTCTCACTCACTCTGTACACACCTCACACCCAACCCGCTCTCACTCACTCTGTACACACCTCACACCAAACCCTCTCTCCCTCACTCTGTACACACCTCACACCAAACCCTCTCTCACTCACTCTGTACACACCTCACACCAAACCCTCTCTCACTCACTCTGTACACACCTCACACCCAACCCGCTCTCACTCACTCTGTACACACCTCACACCAAACCCGCTCTCACTCACTCTGTACACACCTCACACCCAACCCGCTCTCCCTCACTCTGTACACACCTCACACCAAACCCGCTCTCACTCACTCTGTACACACCTCACACCCAACCGGCTCTCACTCACTCTGTACACACCTCACACCCAACCCGCTCTCACTCACTCTGTACACACCTCACACCAAACCCGCTCTCACTCACTCTGTACACACCTCACACCAAACCCTCTCTCACTCACTCTACCTCACACCAAACCCTCTCTCACTCACTCTACCTCGCACCAAACCCGCTCTCACTCACTCTGTACACACCTCACACCAAACCCTCTCTCCCTCACTCTGTACACACCTCACACCAAACCTGCTCTCGCTCACTCTGTACACACCTCACACCAAACCCGCTCTCACTCACTCTATACACACCTCACACCAAACCCGCTCTCACTCGCTCTACCTCACACCAAACCCTCTCTTACTCACTCTACTTCACACCAAACCCGCTCACACTCACTCTACCTCGCACCAAACCCGCTCTCACTCACTCTGTACACACCTCACACCAAACCCGCTCTCACTCACTCTACCTCACACCAAACCCGCTCTCACTCACTCAATGATCTATGCTGAAATTTTTATATACCTGTGGAGTTGTCCTACATTAAGCCCACCCTGAGCTAAAGGACCCGCTTTAAATCTCTTCACCACGCATGAAAGCATCTGTCAGCTGCCTGACACGGCCTTACTGCACTCCCTACTAAACGCACTATCCATGCTTCATCACCTCAGCCAGACGCATTCACATCTGTTCATTTATGTGCGGGGTCGTGAATGCCTGAGGTGTGTACATGCACTCAAGGGTTAAACATGCAGTCAAGTTTTATATTCCAAACTTCCCGTCAGGCCTTCTGGGTATTCCATGCCTCTAGAAGCTAATAAATCAGCTCTAAACATAGCCGATTACGGCTGGTGATAATTAGGCCCAAAAAACAGTGGAAAACCCCAAAAACCCCTAAGTATGTACCCAAAGTGATCGAAGGCCTGCTGGCGCAGCGCTGAGCCAAACCCTGAAGGAAAAAGAACCTAATCTGCATCTGAAAGACTGCCCGCCACTGTTTGAACAAGGCTGACGTGTAATATAACGTTCTAACTCCTAAGTAAACAGACCGTTCACTGCAGGTTTCCAACAAGCGCTGCCCGTCAAGTTTGTCCACGTAACCTTATAGCTTTCTGGAAAAGAGCTGCTGCTACTTTCACGTCTAATTCGATTAGGAGCACGGTTAAGCTTGCAGGGCTTTGTAGATGCGAGGCACTTCCAGTGTTCTTGCAGTGGAGTTTAGAACCACTGCCCATTTGTGCTTACACACAGGGAGCAGTTGGGTCAACTCAAGGAATGGAACCAGCAACCTTCTGATCACAAGGCTAGCTCCCAATCCCTCAGCCCACGACTGTCCAATTAGCCTGCTGAGTACTGTGTGCTGGTTAACTAGCATACTGAGTACCACTGATCGAGCTCCTAGCTATCTGCTAACTAACGTTTGGCTTTGGCTATCTGCTCCCAGATAGTGAGCATAAATGGGTCCGCTGGTCTAATCAGGTTGGCACCCCTGCTGACTGTACAACACTGCTGGTCTGCTCTTGAACTTCCATGGACTCGTCTCTAAGCTAAGCTCGCTAGCTACTGTCTGCAAAACCTAGCCTGCTGAGTATTGTCTAGTGGACAACACTAGTGGACAAATATTCAAGAAATTCTTTATAGGTGGGGGGCACTTCCAGTGTTCTTGCACTGGACTCATCAGCTGCTTAGCTGCTAGATATAGAGTTTAGAACCATTGACCATTTGTGCTTACACACAGGGAGCAGTTGGGTCAACTCAAGGAATGGAACCAGCAACCTTCTGATCACAGGGCTAGCTCCCAGTCCCTCAGCCCATGACTGTCCAATTAGCCTGCTGAGTACTGTGTGCTGGTTAACTAGCATACAGAGAACCACTGACTGAACTCCTAGCTATCTGCTAACTTGCATTTGGCTTTGGCTATCTGCTCCCAGATAGTGAGCATAAATGGGTCCGCTGGTTTAATCAGGTTGGCACACCTGCTTACTGTACAACACTGCTGGTCTGCTCCTTAATGGACCTCGTCTCTAAGCCGCTACGACTGTCATGTGCAAAACCTAGCCTGCTGAGTATTGTCTAGTGGACAACACTAGTGGACATAAAGTCTTTATAGATGGGGGGCACTTCCAGTGTTCTTGCCCTGGACTCATCAACCTCTACATTTGACCCAGAGCGGGAGGCATCCCTGTCCAAGGTACCGAGGGAGCAGTTGGGGTTGCGGTGCCTTGCTCAATGGTATCCTATCAGCTCAAGAAACTGAACCAGTGACCTTCTGACCACAAGGCTAGCTCCTTAATGTCTAGCCCACGACTGTCCAACTAGCCTGCTGAGTACTGTCTGCTGTAACTAGCGTAATAACCATTGTCTTGTTGCAGATCGAGCTATCTGCCAACTGGTCAGTTGCTGATTAAGGCTGCTTCCAGATAGCAAGCATATATGGGTCTGCTGAGTTGATCAGATTGGCACACCCTGCTGATTTTATGGCACTGCTGGTCCACTTTGGACCCCTAGTGGAGTCGTTTTAATCTTAGCAGGCTAGCTGCTGTCTGTAAAAACTAGCCTACTACTACTGACTACTGTCCACTAACCAACTAGCGGACTGAGTACCACTGTCTTTCTGCAGATTGAGCTCCTGGCTATCTGCTATCTGCACGTATGGGTCTGCTGGCTTGATAACATTGGCATGAGCTGCAGAATGTATGCCCTTGCTGGTCCGCTCTCGGACCGCCCAGTTCTGTGTACAAGATCTAACTAGTTTTTAATCTCCTCTGTGTGCGTGGGTGTGTGTACTGATGTAAGTATGCTGGTGCAGTCCTGCTGCCGAGTCATTATTCACCCATGGCTCAGAGGGTTCTCGAGCTGCCAGTTCAAACGGCGCTATGTCACAGCTATGATAGAGCATCGACCAGCCAGCCCAAGAAGCCCCTGAGCCACAGGTGGAAAAGCTCTCGGGTGCTTAGGTGACAGTAAGTGCAGACGTCTGGACAATCGGGTGGATGTTTAACATTTAGCGCTTTCAGACGCAGGTCCTCTGTTGGATGCAAGTCACATGGTGCATGATTGTATTGTGTTCATTACCCTGCTGTTCAAACCGAATACCTCTTCCTCCAGTTACTGCGACCCTCTAGCTGAGCATATTGTATATGGACATACTGCATATTAACTATGAAGTATTATAAGCAGTGTTATAATATTTTATGCTGTTCCGTGAGCTCTCTATCCACTCTATTCTATAATCTATTTGTTGATCTCTACACATGTCTGTCTGCTGATATCTACTCACTGCTACTATGTTGGCTAGCCAATACATAATATATCCCCTGGTATTCTGGGTGCCCCGTGTTGGCTGACTGCTCCGGCCCTGTCTGACTGCTAACTGGGCATTTACAGATATGCTAGACCACACTGTAAAGACGTTCAGAGGCGTCCCGGGGAAGCTACAGTTGCTAGACTATGGATCAACTGAGTGAACCAGTCTGCTACAGCGCCACCCTGAGGCAGAGCAGTGCTGGAGTTCTAGATAGTTAAGAATATCAGATCGGTGGGTGAAGAAGCTATACAGTCGTCTTTCCCTGGATTTGTATCAGGTCATCTATCTTTCTCTAACAGACAGTATCTGTGTATATTTCAGGAACCTCTGATCTCTGAACCTTTGATTTAGAGATCTTCAGCGAGTCCAAGAGGTTAATTACTAGACCTCCTGTATTTTACAACTAGTGACTAGCTAATCTGCTGGCATGTCTATGCTGTTTATCTGCTGGTATCTAGCCATCTATCTGCTGGTATCTAGTTGTCTGTCTGCTGGTATCTACCTGTCTATCTGCTAATATCTAGCTGTCTATCCGCCAATATCTAGTTGTCTATCCGCTGATATCTAGCTGTCTATCTGCCAATATCTAGTTGTCTATCAGCTGATATCTATCTGTCTATCCACCGATATCTAGTTTTCTATCTGCTGATATCTAGCTGTCTATCCATCGATATCTAGCTGTCCATCCGCTGATATCTACCTGTCTATCTGCTAATATCTAGATGTCTGTCCGCTGATATCTAGTTTTCTATCCACTATGTCTAGTTTTCTATCTGCTGATATCTAGCTGTCTATCCACCGATATCTAGTTGTCTATCCGCTAATATCTTGCTGTCTATCTGCCAATATCTAGTTGTCTATCAGCTGATATCTATCTGTCTATCCACCGATATCTAGTTTTCTATCTGCTGATATCTAGCTGTCTATCCATCGATATCTAGCTGTCCATCCGCTGATATCTACCTGTCTATCTGCTAATATCTAGATGTCTGTCCGCTGATATCTAGTTTTCTATCCACTATGTCTAGTTTTCTATCTGCTGATATCTAGCTGTCTATCCACCGATATCTAGTTGTCTATCCACTGATATCTAGCTGTCTATCCACCAATATCTAGTTGTCTATCCGCTGATATCTAGCTGTCTATCCGCCAATATCTAGTTGTCTATCCGCCAATATCTAGCTGTCCATCCGCTGATATCTAGTTGTCTATCCGCTAATATCTAGCTGTCTATCTGCTGATTTCTAGCTGTCTATCCGCTAATATCTAGCTGTCCATCTGCTCATATCCACCTGTCTACCTGCTGATATCTAGCTGCTGCTAATCAGTTAACTAGTCCGTGCTGTTTGTGCTGGTAGCTGACCACTGAGTGCTGAGTTCCCTGGGGAGGAATCTGGAGGGTTCTTCTTGTAGAAGCCCGAGTTTGTCCTGACCCTCACTCGGCTCCAGCGCTGGCACAACCACAGTGAGAAAGAGACGGTGATGTGATAGCTGTATGAGATTCCACATGCTTCGATGAGTCATTCCTCCCTCCCTCATTCTCTCTCTCTCTACAGAGAAGGGCATGAGCCTGAGTCATCCACGATTCTCTCTGCCCTTCTGTCTCTCTGTCTCTCAAAAAACTTGCGTGTTAGTCTCTCACCCCCCCCCCATTCATTCTCTCTCTCTCTCTCTCTCTCTCTCTCTCTCTCTCTCTCTCTCTCGCAGTGCTTTGTTGGCGTCTGAGGTCTACGGCCAAAACACCTAACTAAGAGAAAGAAAAGAGGAACATCGCTCCTCTCTCCCTCTCTTTTCTTTTCTTCTCTTACTGTGTCCCTCGTTCTCCTTCCTTTCTCTTTCTTTTCTCGTCTTTCTTCTCTTTCTCACATGTTCTGTTTCATTTTCCTCTTACTTTTTTTTTCTCTCCGTTTTGCTCTTCATCTCTTTCTCATTTATCTTGTTGGTTCTCGCTGTTCTCCTCCCTTTTTGTGCTCTTTCTGTTTTCTATTTTCTCGCTGTCTTTGTTCCTCCTCTCTTTGTTCTTTTTTTTGTTCTGCCTTGCTGTCTCTCTTTTTTCTTATCTGTGTCCCTCCCTTTTTATCCTCTTATGCATTTTGTTTTACTTTCTTTTCTTTTATTTTCTCTCCTCCTTGTAGTCCTTTCTTCTTTCTCTTCTCTTTCTTTCCCTCTTTCTTTCTTTCTCTTCTCTTTTTTTCTCTCCGTTTCCCCTTCTTTTCTCTCTCCAGTCCTCTTTTTACCTTTTGTTTTTCCTCTTTTCTCTCCCACCACCTTCTCTTTTTTTCTCTTTTCTCTCTCCTTATTTCTTTTTTGTCTCCCGTCCCTTTTGCCTCCTCTCATGCACTCTTTTTCTTCTTCTCCTTTTTCTCTTTCTTTGTATCATCTATCAATCCTATTCTTTCTTGCCTTTTTCTCACCCTTTGTTTCTATTCTCTCTCTCTATTCCTTTTCTCTCTCTTATCCTCTTTCTTCATCCTCTGTTTCTTTCTTTTTATCTTCTCTCTATCCTTCTGTCTCTCCTGCTCTTTTGTCTCTTGTTTCCTCTCTCCCTCCCCCTCTCCTCCCTCCCTCTCTCTCTCCATCACAAGAATAGCCTCACTAGGCCTTGAGGATGTAACAGTGTGATTAGCCGGTATTCCCCCGTTCACGCTCCAAACTCCTGACACTCGGATCTCCGGCATGTGAGAAGATGAATCACCGGCTCGAGTGCAGAAGCAGAAAAAGCAGAAGAAGAAGACGGGGCTGTTTAGCAGACAGGCAGACGGAGTTGGCTCTGGCTTTTCCAGCACATGGGAAACATATTCAGTTCCTCAGTCATATCCCATTACACCCACGACCCAGAGCCCTACTACAGCGCTCCGCAGCCAGACACGGCTTCTACTAGAACCTGTATAACAGTACAAAGCCCTGACCGCTGGAGGACCGCTGGAGGACCGCTGGAGGACCGTTGTGGCGTTCAGGCTGGCCGTGATGCTACTGGACGGGTCACTGCTGAGCATTGCAAGAGCAATAAGGATTTTCAGGGGCATTATGACTGGGCTAGCAGAACACAGCTGCCCCTAAAAGTCCCTCACTTTTCTTGCTGCCTTGGTCACGACTTCGCCGACAGAAGCCCAGCAACACTGCGAGGAAACCCTGAATGTAACTGACCTGTAATGTGGATTTAATAAACGTTCAGGTTACAAATCCTACACAGTTCCTGCATAATTAGCCTTTTTCATACGGTCACAAACATTTTATTATCATTAGAGTAATATTAGGATTAATAAAGCCGCCTGCAGCTCACAGGTTACATATTTATGTCAGCTTGATCTTCATTTAATGGGAGAACAAACAACAGAACCAGGGAATGTACATCCCCTCACTAATTTAATCCATAGTCCAAAACTTTACGGTGCTCATAAACCCGGTTACGATGTGCTAACTGAGCTGAGGAGGGGCCGAAGTGGGGAGAGAGGGAGAGAGGGAGAGAGACGGAGGGAAAGAGGGAAGTTCGGTTCTCTCTCTGAAACAGAGAGCTGGATTAGAGCCGATGGAGGTGATCACATCTGAGAGGTCACTACTAGCATGTGTAGCTTCAGATAGCAAACATAAAAAAAATGCGTGATGTGAAGCGGTGCACAGGACCAATCACAGTCAGGGGGCCGTCTCAGGACAAGCACGGTGGTGATTAGGACCAATCACAGTCAGGGGGCCGTCTCAGGACAAGCATGGTGGTGATTAGGACCAATCACAGTCAGGGGGCGGTCTCAGGACAAGCACGCTGGTGATTAGGACCAATCACAGTCAGGGGGCGGTCTCAGGACAAGCACGGTGGTGATTAGGACCAATCACAGTCAGGGGGAGGTCTCAGGACAAGCAAGGTGGTGATTAGGACCAATCACAGTCAGGGGGAGGTCTCAGGACAAGCAAGGTGGTGATTAGGACCAATCACAGTCCGGGGCAGGTCTCAGGATAAAGGAGGTGGTGCCAAACACAGGTCAGGGGGAGGTCTCAGCACAAAGGAGGTGGTGCCAATGACAGTCAGGGGGAGGTCTCAGAACAAAGGAGGTGGTGCCAATGACAGTCAGGGGTGGTCTCAGAACAAAGGGGGTGGTGCCAAACACAGTCAGGGGGAGGTCTCAGAACAAAGTGGGTGGTGCCAGAACAAAGGAAGTGGTGCCAATCACAGTCAGGGGGAGGTCTCAGCACAAGCAAGGTGGTGATTAGGACCAATCACAGTCCGGAGCAGGTCTCAGGATAAAGGGACTGGTGCCAAACACAGTCAGGGGGAGGTCTCAGAACAAAGTGGGGTGTTGCCAAACACAGTCAGGGGGAGGTTTCAAAACAAAGGAGGTGGTGCCAGGTCAGGGGGGAGGTCTCAGAACTAACAAGGCCAGGATTAGACCAATCACAGGCAGGGGGTGGCCTGCGAACAAACCGTCTCAGAACTAATGAGGTGGCTCCTGAGGCCCGGGTACCAGTGCATGCCTGGTGCTAGCTCATCGCCCGATTTGGTGGAACACCTCAGTGAGAGGTTTCCTCAAGCCCAGACCTTCAGCGCGGTTGAGGTGAGGGTCTGGTCCAGCGCTGTGTGATTAGTGTGGGAAGTTTGCGGAGCCGATAGCTATCTGCTCCGGAATGGCCTGTTCTGGGTGGAAGCCTCTGTGAGTGACGAGCGCCGGCGGGCCAAAACAATGTACAATTCCCCCGAGGGGTGTTTGGCAGGCGTGCGGCCGCCGCGACTGTTTCACATCACAGAGTGCACACGTATCCCACATTCCCCAGCTTCCACCAGCCTCCCTGTTACTGCGTCTACTGCTGCGGCACTCTGCCGGCTCACAGCCCTCCTGCTGCAGCTGCACTTCACACACTCACTAACACAGAACCACGATAAGATCCGAGAGGCAGGAAACTCAGACGTACTGTAAACACATACACCACGCTGAGCTGTAACTGAGCTGGTTATGAAGCTGATTATTTAAATCCAGTAGCGTTTGTTTAGAGATGCACTGATATGGGAGCCACAGCCGACACAGATACATGTACATATCTCCAACCTATCAGAAGGATAGGCAGATTCGATGATGAATGGATGGATGGATGGATGGATGGATGGATGGATGGATGGATGGATGGATGAATGAATTGACAATGAATAATGACATTAATAAATTATTGATGGAATAAATAAATGAATGATTGACAGAATGAGTGATGGATGGGACTAGCAAATAATGGAATGAATGACTGAATGACTAAATGAATGAGTAAAGGAATAAATGGATGAATGACAGAATGAATTAATAAATGACTGCATGAAGAAATATATGAAATGAATGAATGAATAATTAAATGAATGATGAAATGAATAATTAATGGAATTAATGAAAATGGAATGAATGAATAAATTAATGAGTGAAGGAAGGAATAAATAAATAAATGACTGAATGAATGAATGAATGAATGTGTGTATGGGGAATAAATTAATTAATAAATTGATGATGAATGATGGAATAAATAAATGGCAGAATGAATTAATAAATGACTGCATTAATAAATATATGGAATGAATGAATGAATGAATGAATGAATAATTAAATGAATGATGGAATGAATAATTAATGGAAATAATGAATAATGGAATGAATGAATGAATTAGAGAAGGAATAAATGAATGAATAAATAAATAAATGACTGAATGAATGAATGAATGAATGTGTATGAGGAATAAATAAATTCATTAATAAATTGATGATGAACAATGGAATGAATAAATGAATGGACAAATAAGTGATAGAGTAAATAAATGAATGAATTAATGAATAATGAAAGGAATGAACGAACGAATAGATGAATTAATGATGGAATACATAAAAAGATGGATGAAGTAAGTAAGTGAAAGGATGAACGAATGGATGAATGACTCTATCTCTGGGTTCTTCTCTGCACAGTGATGTACAGTATATCCACAGTAAGAAGAACTGAAGGTAACCGAGCGTCTCCCTGAACATTCTGTTCAGCTGCAGTTAATAAACACATCATGGATCTGAACATCTGTCTGATAGATTCACCCAAACAAAACATCTGGAGATCTGATTTAACCCTGATACTAACCTGAGTCAGATCCGACAAACAGCTGAACCCAGAAGGAGTCAACCACCAGGAAGGAAACCCGGTGTGTAGGTGTGACATGGTGAGACATGCTAATGATTCAAGTTCCACACTCTGCCGCACATGTGCCGTAAGCAAGGACGGCTCTTACATCTGTACCTGACTGACCCA
>JAMWET010003864.1:132500-285000 GCA_024036415.1 Prochilodus magdalenae
TCCCCTCCCCAGGAGCGTCCTGCCCGAGCTACACAGCAGAACGTATGACCAGGAGTTTCCAAGCATTCCTAACAGCGGCACGCGGGCTTAACCAGACCCGGTACCGGGCAGCAACACCACGGGCGACCCACACTGACCTGCAGCCAGACGCTGGAGCGCATCCGAGCACTTTCCTGCACCTGGAAGCTCCTGGAAGTCCACAATGTGGCTGTGGAAGTGCGAAGTTGCAGCTGAACTCCATCCATCCCTCCTCCATCCATCCATCTACCCCACCATCCATCCAGCCCCTTATCTGCGCGGAGTCTGGATTGGGAAACTGCCTCCGCAGGGACCCCCGCTTGCAACACCCTCCCCTCTCTCCGTTCGCTCTCCGCCCCCCAGGAGAGCAGGGCAGGAGGACTGGAGCTGACTTGTCATCCAGCCGGACTGAGCGAGCAGCAGCAGCAGAAGCTGAATCCGGATTCCTCCGCGCTCTGACTGCGCAAAGCCCTCTGCGCTCAGTCATCAGCGCGGATACCGACACAGCGCCCCCGCGCGGGCGCCGCTGCGCACTGCAACATGTGGCCGCTGGGATCAACAGGGACGTGTTACACTGCAGCGACGCCTGCCGGCGGAAAAGCGCCATTACATCATTTACATTGCACAGTCTATCAGCTCCACTGTCCATACAGGACACTCTGTAGGTGTACAGTTCCAGACTGTAGTCCATCTGTTTCTCTGTGTACTGTATTACTGTGTTCTTTAATGGTCAGGACCCCCACAGGACCCCCACAGAGCAGGTATGATGTGGGTGGTGGATCATTCTCAGCACTGCAGTGACACTGACATGGTGGTGGTGTGTTAGTGTGTGTGGTGCTGGTGTGTGTGGGTCAGACACAGCAGTGCTGCTGGAGTGTTGAGACACTGTGTCCACTCACTGTCCACTCTATTAGACACTCCTACCTTGCTGGTCCACCTTGTAGATGGACAGTCAGATACGATAGCTCATCTGCTGCTGCACAGTGCAGTGTTGGTCATCCTCTAGTCCTTCATCAGTGGACCCAGGACGCTGTTGGCTCGATAGTTTTGGTTACTGGACAATTCTCAATCCAGCAGTGACACTGAGGTGTCTGCGTGGTGCAGCCGTCTGCCAATGGTGCTGCACTAACAGGTCGACTCATGGAGGACACCACTGCTCAGTCAGGTACAGAGATAAGGCCCGTCCCTGCTTACATCACATGTGCGGCTGAACGTGAAGCTTGAATCTTTAGCATGTCTCACCATGTCACACCTATACACCAGGTTTCCTTCCTGGTGGTTGACTCCTCCTGGGTGCAGATATTTGTGTTGCTGTTGTTGTGATGATGAGTGTCTCTGTTTACTGCAGCATGACCGTTCATTTTTCAGATCATTGTATCTCAGTTACATACAAACCACAGACACTCAACCCTGTTCCATAAATGATCATTAGAAAGAACAGAGACTTTTACTTTTATGTGAACCATATGGTTGGATTATGAATGCTGCTTATTATAAGATAAATTCCCAGGCACATTTTCACACTGTAACTATTGTAAACTAAGATTTTAATGAAGAGAGGTGGATTAATGCAGGTTATCAGTTTTCCCTTCTGCTTTTCCTTCTGTTTATATTTGATGTTTTTTTATTGTTTTAATTAGCTTAATGGTGAAAAAGGTCAGCACTGTCATTCAGTAATTTTTGGTGAAATCAGATCATATAGCGGCTGATCTGACTGTCCAAGGTTGAATATAACAGTTTCTGAAACTTTAGTTCTCAATTTGATCAATATTTTATTCAAAAAACATAAAAACAAAAAAGTACATTTTTAAAGGTATTTGGTGCATAGTATATATAATCCTATATATTATATTATTCTATTTTTTTTTCTCTTTTCACAGTAAAGATTATTCAATAATTTAATAATAATGTAATAGTAACCCAAAGAAATAATAACTATACATATATATTAACTATGAAAGTAACTAATAGTATTTTTAATTTTCAATTTTTAAAGGGTTTCACAGTCAGACATCTGTTTTTGCTCTTTTTACAGTAAGGATTATTCAGGATTTTAATCATTATTAAAAACTAACTGAAATACTAACTTAGAAATAGCAACTTAAATACCAGCTCAAATAAAAAAGTCTGTTTTAAAAGGTGAAGCCTGAGATCTATTCTATCTATATTTCCGCAGTTCAATAATTCAGTAATGATGAAATACTCAAATAATTATTAACGTAAAGAAAAGGAAGTAGATTAAAAAAGATTTATTTGAGCTTTTTCAGCACTATGTCTTCACTATTTCAATAATAATTTACTACTAACTCAAGTACTAATATAAAAACTGAAAAATAACAAAGAAAAAAGAAAGTTTTGAGGCCTGAGGTCTGTTTTTTCAGCAGTGTTTATTTAATAGTTTGATATGAACTTAAATACTAACTCAAACACATACTCAAAAGATGCTAACTTAATTACTAACTAAAAACGTCAACTTATAAAAATATGTCTTAAGGCCTACGGTCTATTTCACTCTGTTTGAAGTGAAATTCATTCAATAATTTAATTATAATTTGACAATAACAAAATCCAATAAAAACATTTTTTTTAAATTCCAGGCTTGACATTTATTTACATCTATAGTATTTTTGCAGTCAAATTATTAAATAATTTATTTATTAAATAATTCAATAATAATTTAATAATAATTTAATGTCTTTACTGTGTTTATTCTATTTCTGCCATGTGACTGAATAAAGCTCCGCCCTCTGTGTGTCTGCGCATGCGTGCTGCGCTCTCCGCCTCAGCAGGGAGAGAAGCGGCAGAGATTTCAGAGTCGGAGTTTCATCCCCTCAGATCCCCTACGGTCCGGTTAAACCTCCGAAACCCCCAGCGGTCCGGATGGTCATCACCGCAGCGGGGTGGTCGGCACCTCTGAGGATCCGGTGAGCGTGTTTAAAGCTTTACACAGCGGCCCGTATGGAGGCGAAGCTGGAGTTAGCATCTTCCGTTCCACCTTAAACGCAGCAGCAGCTACTGTTTACACCGTCAGGCTGCTGAATGGAAATGCCTGACATTTAAGGTGGAATTGGAGATTCGAATGAGACGCCGGAGAAGATGAAGTCAGCTTCAGCTCCGACAGAGAGCAGGCTGGTCCATCAGTACCAGCAGCACGTCATCTCCAGCTTGGCCCACAGTAGATGTGAACAGCTGTCAGGCTAACTCATTAACTAGCCCCGCTGTTAGCCTGAGGCCCAGTGGAGCTGCTGGACAGCTATAAGTATAGAGTCACTGGACAGAGCTGTAAAGAAGTGGAGATGTGTGTTGGCGTGCATGTATGACGTCACCGGGTCAGGTGGTGGGCAGCTTGACCTCAGCTGAACTGTGTTGTTATGGCCCAGCCTCACTTCAAAAGTCACTCCCCAAAGCACACATTACCACCTCACCTACATTTCAGCAGTCACATACATCAAAAGTCATTGTAGATACACCAACCAGCTATGACATTTAAATCACCTCCTAGTTTCTACACCCACTCTCCATCACATCAGCTCCACTGACCCTACAGGACACTCTGTAGGTGTACAGGTCCAGACTAGTCCATCCGTTTCTCTGTGTACTGTATTACCCTGTTCTTCAATGGTCAGGACCCCCACAGGACCACCACAGAGCAGGTAGGATGTGGGTGGTGGATCATTCTCAGCACTGCAGTGACACTGACATGGTGGTGTGTTAGTGTGTGTGGTGCTGGTGTGAGTGGATCAGACATAGCAGTGCTGTTGGACATGCAGTGTCACTGCCGGACTCGTCCACCAACCAAAAGTATCCAGCCAACAGCGTCCTGTGGGCAGCGTCCTGTGGGGCAGCGTCCTGTGGGCACTGAAGGACTAGAGGATACCCAACACTGCACTGTGCAGCAGCAGATGAGCTATCGTCTCTGACTGTCCATCTACAAGGTGGACCAGCAAGGTAGGAGTGTCTAATAGAGTGGACAGTGAGTGGACACAGTGTCTCAACACTCCAGCAGCACTGCTGTGTCTGATCCACTCACACCAGTCCAACACCAGTCTGTAAGGTCTGTAACCCCTCTCTCTTTCTTTCTCTCTCTCTCTCCCTCTCTCTTATTCCTGCTCAGGGAGGAGTGTAAGTGTGAGGGCTGGGGTCGTTTCCCCACTGGTCGGGGGCGACCGCCATCCAGATGGTGTCCCCTAGCATGAAGGCTCTGGTGGACGCTGTTTGGGCCGTGTGGAGCATCGGAGTGTCCATCTATGACTACATCCACACCAGCGCCATGGAGGAGCGCATACACACTCTGGAGAACGTCATCACCGTCCACCAGTGCGTTATCGGGCTGCTGACCGCCGGACTGGTGGCTCTGTTTACCTACATACTCCTGAGAAAGCCATGATGGAAGAGGACGTGGAGGAGGAGAAGGAGGAACATCACCACCACTGGAGTGGGCGGATATCATTATCAGCTGTGTTGGGTCCACACACTAAAGGGATTTGAACATATACACCCAATCAGCTCCTCACAGTTAACATACTCCTGCGTAATTAATCCCATAACTCGCCGTTTCACTGATCATTGATATTTGAGACCAGCAGCAAAACAAACACACCCCTCCCATCAATGGCCCTTCAGATGCTTCTCCGCCCTAATTCATGGATATGCGTTGTCAAGGTGATCGACGTTCGACTAGCAGACTTGTTTTTAGACCTTTGTGCCCATAAACCCCTCCACAAACAGTGTGCGGACAAACACCATGATGTAACGTTAGGGCATACAACCACACAGCACACAAGTAATGCTAACGTTAGCAGGTTGTGGTTTAGCAAACTGTTGCTACATTTGCTGCTGCAGTGCTAACCAGTTACTTTTACAAACATTAGCAAGCAGGACAAAGCCACACTGAGCTATGGGTTCTGTTTATCAGCAAATACCAGAAAACGAGCTGCTGTGTCAAAAGCTGGAAGAATCAAACAGTAACCTATGTTCCCCACCTGTTTAGCAGAAGCAGAACAACCTCCTGACCCCTTTCCGCGCGTTTCAGCTCTCCATGAAGCAGACGTTAGTGTAGTAGCTAAATTCTGGTGCCACTTCGGTGAGTTTTCCCGTTCCACCTTAAATGGTGCCGTAGCTACATTCTTGTGCCTCTTGCGTGAAATTTCCCGTTCCACCTTAAATGGTGCACCAGCTACATTCTGGCACCTCATGCTTATTTTTTTTCTGTTCCACCTTAAATGGTGCAGCAGTTAAATTTTATTTGCCAGGAAGATCAGCACAGTGATTTCTGGGGCTTGTATTGTACGACTGCAGCCCCAGATCATAAACTTGAAATCTGCCTACACAGCGATGAGTAATACTCCGATCAGCCATGACATTAAAACCACCTCCCTACACCTGCACGCACTGACCATCAGACCACTTTATACTGTATTACCCTGTTCTTCAATGGTCAGGACCCCCACAGGACCACCACAGAGCAGGTATGATGTGGGTGGTGGATCATTCTCAGCACTGCAGTGACACTGACGTGGTGGTGGTTTGAGTGGATCAGACAACTCATTGTCACTGCTGGACTGAGAATCGTCCACCAACCAAAACTATCCAGCTAACAGTGTCCTGTGGGGCAGCGTCCTGGACACTGACACGTCAGTGTCACTGCAGTGCTGAGAATGATCCACCACCCACATAGTACCTGCTCTGTGGTGGTCCTGTGTATATGATTATATTATGACGCGGCTGTTAGGATTTTATGATTGGATTTTGACCTTCCAGGCTGAGTTCATCACACATTAAACACCAGATCGTCAGGTAACCCAAACGAATGCTGAGCTAGGAAGTGAACCCTTTGTGTGTGAAGGCCAGGAGACTGCAGAGCATGGTTAGGTATGTAAACCCAGTTCCGATCAGCTCAGAGGACGCACAGGTTGTTCAGGTTTGGCTCTTTAGGACGTAGTTCTCAAATTGCCTTACAGTTCATTTAATCTGCTGTTGGATGCATTACAACCTGTATGACTGACGGAGCTTTTAACACACTAGAGGGACGTGGACAGAAACAACAGTAACAGATCTTCAGTGGGCTCCATTCTGACTGAATCAGTGACCACATATCCTCTTCGTCCCATCACCGATACCTCAGTGATGTGAAATCCACATTCTCTTCCGGGAAGGCTCCTGCGCTGAGGGTTGAGGTGTGTAAACACCACCTGTACTGTCGTGAATCAAGCTTTGCCATCAGCAGAGCACAGCACTTCTACGCTCCGGTTAAACCTCTAGACCCCAGCATTCCGGATCGTCTTCTCCGCAGCAGGGTGGCCAGCAATCTCTGAGGAGCCGGTGAGTGTATGGCCCATACGGAGACGAAGCTAGAGTTAGCATCAGATTGGAACTTTCCGTTCCACCTTAAATGCTGCACTAGTTTCTGTTTATGCGTAAAGGTGCTTTGTGCTTTTTACAAGCTACATGCTTGATAGGGAAACAATATTTGAACCATTTAACCTCATTAGAACTCATTCTACATCAGCCTGAAGAACCGTTTCACACAGTTAGGCCCAGAGTGCAGTGTTCATGATACACTGCGTGTCACACTGTTAGCGTTTTTACATAAATAGCTTCGTATAAAACAAACACCACGGTTACCTGTCCAGGTGTTGTGTTCAAGGGATCTATGGGCGTGCACTCCCAAGGTGAATGACACTGGACTGTGGCCATAAAACCCTCCACAAACTCAAAATCATTAGACTTTCTTTTGGCAACTCAAAACTTCATTTCTCAAAAGGGAGAAAGCAGAATTTGGGAAAAGATGCATTTAAAAAAAACATTCATAAGAAATTATGAATACAGTGATCCATGTTCAGTATTTCAGACACTGTGCTGAACTAAATCCAGCTAAACAGGACTAATTATCCTCTTGTTAGTCAGCAAACGTGAACCTGGATCGTGTTTTATAGTGTTGATGATATCCACAGTTTACCCACAAACACATTGTGACATGTCATGACGCAAATCCTTGTGTTACATTGTCCAGCCTTATTTCACAGCCATTTTTCTGAGGTTATTTATTTATCTATCTATTTATTTATCTATTTATTCACTATTTATAAATACTCCAAGGCTGTAATAGATTAAATATAGTCTTGTAAAAAGCAAACTGTGTGAACAGGGCTGTGCAAACGTACAGCTGTACAGGTTGATACGCCCCTCGCCCTCCTCAGAGCCTCTCTCTCTCTCATTTCCTGTCCTTACTGAAGTCGCTGTTAGGCATTAAAACTAAGTGACGAAGTACAGTACAGTGCATTGGGTGTGGCATGTGCTAGGGACACACCCACAATCAGACACATTTCTGAAGACCTGGTTATTTGTTTTTTTTAGGGGTTATTAGTGTATATATATATATATATATATATATATATATATATATATATATATATATATATATATATATATATATATATATATATATAATATATATTTTGTCTCGGATTTCCAGTACCGAAGTTTAACTATGTAGCAGGTAGTTCCCTATAAAGGAGGCAAGAGTACATATACTGTGTATGTGTATATATATATATATATATACACACAGTATATGTACTCTTGCCTATACAAGCGAATTGGCCTATATATATATATATGTGTGTGTGTATATATATATATATAATATACAGGGGTTGGACAATGAAACTGAAACACCTGGTTTTAGACCACAGTCATTTATTAGTATGGTGTAGGGCCTCCTTTTGCGGCCAATACAGCGTCAGTTGGTCTTGGGAATGACATATACTGCGTCCTGCACAGTGGTCAGAGGGAGTTTAAGCTATTCCTCTTGCAGGATAGTGGCCAGGTCACTACGTGATGCTGGTGGAGGTTCGTCCTTCTTGGTGGTATGCTGACATTACCCTGGATACCATATATATATATATATATATATATATATATATATACACATACATACATACATTCTTACACAGTATATGTACTCTTGCCTCCTTTATAGGGCACTACCTGCTACGTAGTGAAACTTCGGTACTGGAAATCCGAGACATTTTTTTTTCATATGCATATTTGCCAGGACCCAAACATAAACATATCATATTTCTGTTGGGCAGCAACATTCACAAAATGCAGACAGTGTAGTGCAGCCCAGATGTTTTAGTCTTCTGGGGTCTTAAAAAAAGGGTTCTTTAGTAAAGGCAATGGTTCTACTTGACAACCATGAGTTCTATATTAAACCATTTGAATGCCTAAATGGTTCTTAGCATGGTGAAATGGTTCTTCAGACTGATAGAGATTAGTGTGTGGTGTATGGTTCTGTGTAGCATCAGAAACGGTTCTCTTGTTACAAACTTGACATCATCATAATTGAAGTTCAACATACAGCCGTATACAACATATATTCTCCACCAATCTGAAGAACCATTTCACCATGCAAAGAACCAACCTCTCTCCGTTTCCTCTCTTTTCTTCAGGGAGCAGTAAGGCGCGAGGTCATTTCCCTATTGGTCCCTCAGCATGAAGGACCTGGTGGACGCTGCTTGGGCTGTGTGGCATTTTGCACTGACTATCTATGACCGTGTCCACACCAGCGCCATGGAGGAGCGCATACAGACTCTGGAGAACACTGTTACTATCCACCAGTGTGTTATCACCCTGCTGATCGCTGGACTGGTGGCACTGTTCATCTACATGCACCTGAGGACGCCCTGATGGAGGAGGAGGCTTCTGTCCCTGGTGGTGTGGTGGCCAAAATTCAACGCTGTCACCACCAAGGTTCGATTCCCGGTCAGGGAAGTCATCTCTTTTATGATTGGATAACACCACTACCTGCCAGGGAGCTACCATGTGGGAGACTGGGGTTCGAATCCCAAGTCTGGGTGACTACGCTGTGCTACACCAATAAGAGTCCCTGGGCAAGACTCCTAACACTACATTGGCCTACCTGGATTATGAGTAACCTTGTGAGTCACTCTGGATAAGAGCTAAATGCCATAAATTGGAAATGGAATGTAAACGAGGAGAAGGAGGAAACGGCTTTGGCCATTTGACCACTGGACTGAACAAACATCACTGTCCAGGTGACGCCCAGCTGTGTTGTGTCCACAAGTGAATTGGCTTATCACATATTCCAGCATAATTATTCCCACAACTCACTGTTTCATCATAGCGCTGAACGATCCGGGAAAATATCCAATTTTTCTCACCAAAATTCCAGTTGCAATGTGAAGGTGCAGTACCCCCCTCTCTTCGGTGCTCTCCTTCGGAAAGTCCTTTCATAGTGTCCCAAATTTCTAGACGCGCATTTCCAACCTGTAGGCCTCGTCAACGTTCAGACACTCCACAGAATTACATCACAGAATTCCAAAGTTGGGCAAGATTTGGTGGATGGCTTCCCTGGCACATGGAGAATTCCCTGTAGACTGGGATTTTAGCCACCGCTGGTAGACCCGTATGAGCGTACGCTTCCATACACCTGCAGATTCAGCTACTTCCTTCACACTATGGTCTTTGGCCACGCCCACATGCAGTCCCTCCTTTTAGCCAATCATTAACATCTGCTCTGGAGCCATTTTCCACACATGGAACGAGACATTTCCTGCACTGTAGCATCTCTTCTCAATTTATAGATCCCGTCACTCGCACCCTGCAGGTATTTATAGACCCATCATTCTCGTGCAGCGCCACCTGCAGGATCCCCTTATACACACAAGGTGGCTCGGTTACTGTCCGGTGAGTTTGTACTGTATATGTTAATCAGTTATGACATTCCTTCAGCTTTCTCCTCCGGAGGGACAGATGGCGGTGGATGCTTTGGTTGGGGTTATCTCTGTAGTAGACACCGGCTGTGGTTCATACCTTTCATAGTGTCACGTATGGATGAGAACAAAGCCAGCACCACGTGGACAGTGAACAGTGAATGGACTGAATCCAGGAAACAAAGCTGATCTGGATCTGTGAGATCAGCTGACTGACTGGTTAGTGTGCTGGAGCTCAAGTCGTCTTGTGAAGGATCATTAATAGCACTAAGATGGTGATAAGCCAGACGAGCTCCTTATGAAGTGTCCTTAGTCTCGTATGAACCCGTTTACTGGACTACAGATTGTTGTTTCTCTAATTTATTAGTAATATTGGTAATAATAACCGTACTTATTAACGTTTTGGATCATGTGTCCCCCCCATTAACCCACAGGTTTCAGGGGAATCTCTGCTGATATATATATATATCCAGTATGGTCGTGCATCCCTTTCTGACGCTCCTTTCATTATTATATTAATATATTAATATTATAGTAGTACTGTGTGAAAGTCTGAGCACACTGAGAAGCACCAAGCAGCCATGTTTGTGTTGTAAGCTCAGGTATACTGGTGTTATGAACGCGGCTGTGTGATGGCAGCCGCTCTGAACACACTGTCGGCTATGAAAGCCCCTGAATGGAACTGAGCTGTACCACTAAATCAAGGACTTACCTCAAATCTGACTCACATCTGATCCAACAGTTAGTTCACTGCTCTCATTGGAGCCCCCATCTGACTCTCCTCATACTGGACTCAACAATAAAGCCTTTACTTCTGAACTGAAGTCAGTTGAAACCTTTTGTGAGAGATTCAAAATTCACAGTCCACAAAACAACAAGTCAAATCTCTAGTCAGAACACATACTGTATGTAGCTCAGTCCAGGACATTAAAGGGCCCATATGCAACTTTTTCTGTTATCCTCTGACCTCCACTTATGAAGTTCATATACTTGTATGTAATAAAAAAGCAATTTTTCAGTTTTTCTGTCTCCACCCCCGCCATCTAAATTAAACCGCTGTGCCTGGTATGCAAATGAGATCTGTTCTGATTGGTTGAACCTTATTCAAAAAGTAGAAACAGTCTTACATATATATAACACTTTACGATGCAAGACCCAAAATGCAACGTACAGGTTTAAAAAAGTGAAATGCAAATCAGTTTATTTTTGTGACGTCATAAAAATTAAATCCAGAATGGGCTGTATTTGCATTTTGTTTTACACTCAGGAGTGAACAACACAGTTTAAAGAACTAACAATGCTTACACACATCATACTGCTTACTAAAAATTATTATTGGTGTTATTATTATTATTATCATATGGGCCCTTTAACTGTCCCTCAGAGTTTAAAGTGAAACTAATATGAAGTTTGATACAGTGACCTAGAGATGGACCTTATTACCTCGAAGGACCTTTGTACAGTCACATTCCCATACTCCTGAATCCAGTCATAAATACGTGGCATAAATTCATGTCCCGTTCCGGAAAGAAGAATTCCGGCCCGGAGTTAAAGGCCACTTGGACTGTCATCAGTGCTTTGCCCTCAGCACAACACAGCAGTTGTATGGTCCGGCTGAACCTCCAGAACCCCAGCCGTCTGTACGGTCATCTCTGCAGCAGGGTGGTAGGCACCTCTGAGGATCCGGTGAGTGTGTTCAGAGCTTTATAGAAGGGGCCCATATGGGGACAAAGCTGGAGTTAGCTTCTGGCTGAAACTCTTTGTTCCACCTTAAATAGCGCACCAGCTACAGTTCACGCTCACAGGTGTCTTAATGGCCTAAAACTGTAACCAGGATTTAAGAGGAACCTGAGTAACATCAACCTGAGTAACGGTTCCACTGAAGAACCACCTTTTAAAGTGTACTAAAGTACATGGAACTAAATAAGTACCGGCTACAGGGAGCGGAGAGGAGGTGCGGGGACGCAGTGCAGTGTTCATGATACATGTGTGAGGCACTATTTATTTTTTCAGACATCAAATTGGGAAAGATGCATTTAAAACCTATAGGAAATGAATTATGAGTGTTTCATGTTCAGTATTTCAGACACTGTGCTGCACGTTAGTCAGTTAGTTAGGATCATGTTTTATAGTGAAGCCACAGTGAAGTCATTGTGTTACATTGCCCAGCCTTATTTCACATCCATTTCCTCAGATTATTTATTTATTTATTTATTTATTTGTACTGGGGCCTTAAAGCCTCTAAGACAACAGACTGAATATAGTATATAATAAAAAACAAACAAACAAACGAGTGTAAACAGTAACATGCAAGTGTACAGCTGTATGATTGAGACCCCCCTCGCCCTCCTCAGAGCCTCTCTCTCCCATTTACTGTCCTTCACTGAAATGGCTGTAAGGGATTAAAACTAGGTGACTGAGTCAGCGTACAGTACAGTGGGCGTGGCTAGGGACACACCCAGACTTCCTGCAGAGTTTGTCCATTTTAGGAGTTATAAGGTTATGAGGTTATTAGCTCTGTTAAATTGTTCTGTGTGATGTAAGAACTGACCTGTGGAATTAAGACAGTACAAACACACACGATAATAATTCTAATGTTTATATAAAACGTCTTAAAATCATATAGAACATGAAGATACATGTGCACTTACCTCCTTTACAGGGCACTACACTGTAAAAAGTTAATTACAGTAAATTACTGGCAGCACAGACACAGGTACAGTACTTTAAATTTACAGTAGCTGAAATGTATTTTTTATTTGTTGATTTTACTGCAGTATTTAATTACAGCATTTGTTTTCCTACTGTAAATGTTACAGTAATTTACCGGGCCCATAGATGCCACTATAATATTGTAAATTCATAGTTTCGATTTAAAATATACATTATGCTACTGTATTACCATATTGTAGTATAATTACTGCATTGGCTTGCCTTTTACAGCACTTTACTGGGTGCTTATTACACACACGCACACACACACATACACACATACACACACGCTCACACACTCACATACACACACACACACACACACACACACACACACACACACACACACACACACACAACACCTCCTAAAAACAGACCTAAAAGTATATGGAATTTATTATGTAAATAATAACATTTAATAATATTATAATTATAAAATGTATTTCTGTTGGGTAACAGATGCAGTAGTCGGGAATTTTTACAATTTTTAAAAAAGATGGTTCCATAAGGGTTCTTTAGTAAAGGGGATGAGTTCTATATTAAACCATATGAATGCCTAGATGGTCATTTGCATGGAAAAGTTGTTCTTCAGATTGCCCGAGAACAATGTGTTGTATATATCATATCTAGATAGTTTCAAAAGGGGTTCTTTTAGTTCTACATAGAACCCTCTACAGCATGTTCTCCATCAGTCTGAAAAACCACTTCATAATTAAAAGGCACGTTTAACCCCTCTCCTTTTCCTCAGGGAGGAGTGCAGCTGTGAGGCGTGAGAGTTCCCCCATTGCTCCCCCAGCATGAGCGGCCTGGTGGAAGCTGTTACGGCCGTGTGGGGTATCGGTCTGTCTATCTATGACCGTGCCCAGACAAGTGCCACGGAGGAGCGCATACAGACTTTGGAGAATATCATCTCCATCCACCAGTTTGTAATTTGCCTGCTGATTGCTGGACTGGTGGTGCAGTTCTTCTATATCCACCTGAGGAGGACCTGATGGAGGAGGAAACATCAGTGTTATGTGTCCAGGTGACGTCCAGCTGTGCTATGAACACACGCTAAAGTGATCTGAAAATATTCTGCCTGGCCGGCCCACCACAGTAAATATATACCTGCATAAACATTCCTTTACCTCACTGTTTTCCTTATTTAAATTCCTTCTTCAGAAGCTCCGCCCCCTTACATTTATGGGCATGCATTCCCAAGGTGAATGACTGTGGACTGGACTGTGACATCTGATTCTCCTCAACAATAAAGCGTTTATTTCTGAACTGAAGTCAGCTGGAACCTTTTGTGAGAGATACAACCAACATTCACAGCCCACAAAACAACAAGTCAAATCTCAGAACACATACTGTATTTAGCTCAGTCCAGGACATTAAAGGGCCCATATGCAACATATGCAACTGGTCTCTCCTTATGAAGTTCATACACTTGTATGTACTAAACAAATATTTTTCCCACACCAACAGAATTAAACAGCTGTGCCTTTAAGACTGGTATGCAAATGAGCTATGTTCTGATTGGTTCACCTCATTCAAAAAGTAGCCCAGGCAGAAACACTCCTTATACCTTAACACTTTATACTGCAAATAGACACAAAATTCAACACATCGGCTTAAAAAAAATGTTTTTTTACAAATGAAAGAATGTAAAAGTGTTTTTGTGACATCATAAAAATTGAATTCAGAATGGGCTGTATTTTCAACTTATTTAATACTCAGGAGTGAACAACAACGTTTGAAGAACTAACAATGCTTACACACATCATACTGCTTACTAATAGTTATTATTAGTATAATTATTATTATCATATGGGCCCTTTAACTGTGTGAGAACTGGCTGTAAACCTACAGAACATGGGAACACAAAACTGTCCGTCAGTGTTTAATGTGGAACTCTAAACACTGGTCACCCCGAACAGTGTCGGAGCAGCAGCTGGATGTTCGGGTCCAGGTTGAATGTGGGATTTGTCCCGACCGGATGCTGTTTATCTCTCCAGCCCGGCTCTAGATGTGTCCTGTCTGCATGAGCGTGTACTGTGTGGTGAAACGCTCAACACTCTCCCCAACCAGGCTCTTCATGGCCCTCCAGTGAAGCTTCCCACAGTTCTCCGGGCTTCCGTGCACACCCAGCTCCTCTCTGATGTAATCCATCCACAGATCTGCAAAATCAAATCACTCTGATTACAGGTTCCATTTATACAGTAGGGTTCTCCATGTCTAGAACACACATATAGACATTTTATTGACTATCTAGACCACCAGTGAACCTACACGTGTCTTCTGAGTGTATGTGGAATGTTGATGATGAAAATCTGGAAAACCTGGAAATACTAAGTTCCTTTGGGGGACTATTTGACCTCACAGCGCCCTGCAGCATGTATCCCTCCACCATGAATGGGGTTTAAGGCTGAGATCTTCTCCACACTATCATAAACAGCGTCTCAGACATCAGGCAGCGTATTCAGAACCACCTCATGTAGGAACTTCCTGTGAGGGAGCTTTTAGAGGGGGACGTCTGGTTACCTTCACCACCACTGTGAACAGCTCTGACCAAGTTTCTCTTGAATGGAGGTTTCTGAGTTTCTCTTCCAGGTTTATTTTTTGGCTCACATGGTAAAGACTTAAGTGATAGGATGGTTCCCAGTGTCCCCCACCAAACATGTCTACAGCTGAACTATCGCTTTAATTGCACTGGTAGAACGTATACGCCCCTCGGTCCTCTGTTCATTTTGCTTGTTCCAAACTCACCATCATCTGTGGAGCCGAACTCACGCAGCGCTCGCTCGTAGTAGTCTCTCAGGTTACTCATCTTCGGACTCTCCTGACAGAAGAACAGAGACAAAGGTCATTAAATGTAACTGTGAATCTTAATCGCAAACGAACACATCTCAGATATTACATAGTGCACCCACAGAACGATGTTTAGAACTCACCTGGTCTTTCTCTATCTGAATCATCTTGGTGAAGAAGGCCTTGGTGAAGGGTCTGTGCTCGTGCAGGCTGGGGAAAAAAAGTGTAACTAAGTAAACACGTCCTCTACAGGCACAACACGTCTGCACATTCAATACACACCTACTGTTTATTTACTGAAACACACATCATAAACACTCATCATCATAGAACAGCTGCCCCCAGAAGGAGATGTGGGAGTGCGGTGGTGTTGGGAAGGAAGATTAAGGTGACCAGGATCAATAACTGATGATAAATTTAGACTGATATGATCAATATTTATTGAGCTACACATACAGAAGTCTGTCTCTCAGTATGGCGTCGGGCCGCCGTGTTTGCTAACCCAACACGCCAGACGTCTCGGTATGGAGCTGTAGAGGTTCCTAATGGTGTCCTGTGATAATCCATCCCATGCAGCTTGAACATCCTCACACAGTTCCTGCAGATGGTGCGGTAGGGGTGGAGGTGGAGTGACACCAGGCCTTCTGGACGTGTGACAACAAGCTGTTCATCTTGGTGCTGACCACGGTGCCTCCACACACGGATTCGTTGGGCGTCTCCACCAAGACTAAAGCGGGACTTGTCACTGAAGATGACCCGCTGCCGATCTGAGTCACTCCATGACAGTCTGGTACGACACCACTGCAGTCTTTGGTGACGGTGACGTGGTGTTAAGGACAGTCGTGGTAACGGTCTGTGTGCATGTAGTCCTGCGTGGTGCAGCCGTCTGCCGATGGTGCTGCACTAACAGGAGGACTCATGGAGGACACCACTGCTCGCTGGAGGTCTGTAATGGTGGATGTTGGGTCAGTCAGGTACAGATGTAAGACCTGTCCTCGCTTACGTCACGTCACGTCACATGAGGCCGAGTGTGAAACTTCATCATTAGCATGTCTCACCATTTCAAACCTCCCCACCAAGTTTCATTCCTGGTGGTGACTCCTCCCAGGTACAGATGTGCTTTGGATGAAGAGTGTAGTTGAGAGAGGTGAGGCGGGACTGAAACAGACACCGTGTTATGACCACTCCCATATATATTTCCACCGGCCTCCTCAATTATACTGACTCTGGCTCTACTGATCTGTAGGGTTTGGCTTCATCATGGATTTAGTTGCTGGTTGTCTCATGACATCACTGCTTGTCGTCAAACTGACTTATGACTGTCCTAATCTGAAGTTGCAGCTCCTAGCGTCGCCGAGGCTATGAGGATGAAGCACGACAGGTGTTCTGTGGCAGCTCGTTTACCTTTTGAATACTTTCCTGGCTTGTTTGTAGCCGCCGGTATTGTAGGCCCACTCCAGGTAGGATTCCTTCAGCGCTGCTGAAATGGCTGGAACTGGCGATAGAAGAGCTTTCTGGAGCAAAACAAACAGAAACCACATCACGGGTCTATATACACTCACTGGCTGCTTTACTAGACACAGCTACCCTACAGCTCTGCTGTCGAGGTTTAGAGTTACAGTCTGAGCACAGGGCCCCTGCTGTCCAGATATCGTTTGCAGTGCAGGTAAACCCTACTGACTTAACGCCTGCCGTGATAGATGTTCTGTAGTGCTCCTTAAAGACGACTGCAGGGCTGCTGTTCATCTCCATCTACAACACCGCTCCAGAATCAGCTGTGAACGTACACACCGAGGTCAGCTGCTGGTCCTACCTGAAACAGAGCATCTGTCTCCTCTGGAGTCTGAGACGTCATGCTCCACTCAGCCTGAAGCTGCCACAATGGAAGACTGTCCTGCAGAAGACATGGAGACAGAGGTTAAAGGGCCATTCCACCACTTTTCCCAATGTTCTGCATACACAGTTGGCTGGAGCCTCACAGCTTTCATTAGGCAGAGCATAGGAAACTGCTGGACACACACACACACACACACACACACACACACACACACACACACACACACACACACACACACACACACAGCACTGCTGTACCAGCCACATTTTTCCTCTACGAGGTCCATTTATCAGGGGAGGCAAAATTACATAATTCATGTCCCCATGACCACTGTCCAACTTGTCCTTGTCCCCACTGTGCCTTTAAGACTGATATCTAAATGAGCCCTGTTCTGATTGGTCATAATGTATTGCACCTCATTCTATAAGAAACACTCCTGACTAACTTCAGTGTGAGTGGGCGGAGCTAAACAGCTGTAGGCTAAATAGACAGGTTTATGTGACATCACAAAAGCAGTAAATTCAAATGGAGCTGGGTTTGCTAGTGGCAGAGGGACTGACTGGCTGGGTATCGGTGCCGGGCTGTTTTCAGGACCAACAACCCTGTAGCCCACACTGAGAGCGGATCAGAGACGTGAAAGAGGATGTTGCAGCCCTGTACAAGACCCCTGGGTCACAGGACCCTGCAGTTCAAAGCCCCCGAAAAAAAAAAGAAAATAGGACGACACACAGACAACATTAAAAAAGTACAGCACAAAGCTAAAAGGAATAAACGGGATAAAAGGAATAAATGATCAGCAATATGAAGATATCTGCTTTATAATCAGTCCTATCTGAACGAAAGCAGCCCGGCAGTCCCGAGGCTGCGACCGCGATGTGAGCTTAGCGGTGTATATAGGCCAGTCTGCAGCGATGCTGCTGTGTGGAGCGGATGTCCCATTTAAAAGCAGCTGTGCTGAAGTCGTTACCTTGGGATTCACATTCTTCAGAGCTTCCTGGAATAGAAGCCCCGCCTCCGCTCGCTCCAGTCGGACCAGTGTCTGCAGGCTCAGACTCCACGTCTCCAGCGATTGGCTGAAACGCTTAGTGGCTGCTATGGCGACCTGAGCGGCAGACTCCGTTTCTCCGGACGACAGCAGGACCTGCAGCTGTGAGGAGAGACAGCGGTGCCCTAAATTACTCCACAGCTTTAGCATCTGCGCTGCGACAGCCTCTACCGGCCTGGAGTCCGATTACCTTCCCTGATTTACAGCCCTGTTCAGCTGGACACAAACGTTTCTGTACTTTATATGATCATGGACCTGATTTTAATCCAGTATGAATCTGCGGCGTGGTTACGGTCTCACAGTAATAACTACTGAGGAGTGAAGCCTGAAGCATCTGCTCACAAAGTCTTACCCAGGTTTTGTAGAAAGACTCCTGCAGCAGTGAGGCATCATGAGCTCTCTGAAGAACCCCGAGCAGCCGTGCTCTTCTCTGGGAAAGTCACATATCAGCTCATGTCAGTCACATATTTCATCACAGCAGAATCAGGTTAACGATAGACAACTATGAGATGTAACCTCCCACTCTCTTGCTAGGCTAAGGCTACATCCTGCACACAGACCGCTCGCTAGATGGACACAGTCACATATATTTAATATACCATGTTATTGTATACACCCACCAGCTACTTCATTAGTTACACCTCCCTGTATGCACACTGACTGTCCATCACATCTGTTTAACCCTGTTCTTCAATGGTCAGGACCCCCACAGGGCAGGTACGATGGTGGATCATTCTCAGCACTGCAGTGACACTGACGTGATGGTGGTGTGTTGTGCCGGTGTGAGTGGGTCAGTCACAGCAGTGGTGCCGGACACCTCAGTGTCACTGCTGGACTGAGAATCAAAACCATCCAGCCAGCAGCATCCTGTGGGCAGCGTCCTGTGGCCACTGAAAGGACTAGAGGAAGTGCACTGAACTGGAGTGTCTAATAGAGTGAACAGTAAGTGGACAGTGCTTAAAAGCTCCAGCAGCACAAGGAGGACAAGGGTGGAGAACACTCACCTTCTCCTTCAGCTCAGCCACGTTAGTTTTCCTCTTAAACCTGTCCAGACAAAACGTCACGTAACACCTCCACATGGGCTCTGCAGAGAAAAACACTCTATAAGACATACTGTCCCGTAACACCAGCCTGTGTAATAACAGCGTGGGTCCTGTAATAGCCTGTGTAATAACAGCCTGGGTCCTGTAATAGCCTGTGTAATAACAGCCTGGGTCCTGTAATAGCCTGTGTAATAACAGCCTGGGTCCTGTAATAGCCTGTGTAATAACAGTCTGGGTCCTGGGACAGCCTGTGTAATAACAGTCTGGGTCCTGGGACAGCCTGTGTAATAACAGTCTGGGTCCTGGGACAGCCTGTGTAATAACAGTCTGGGTCCTGGGACAGCCTGTGTTATAACAGTCTGGGCCCTGTAACAGCGTGGGTCCTGAAACAGCCTGTGTGATAACAGTCTGGGTCCTGTAATAGCCTGTGTTATAACAGTCTGGGTCCTGTAATAGCCTGTGTTATAACAGTCTGGGTCCTGTAATAGCCTGTGTTATAACAGTCTGGGCCCTGTAACAGTGTGGGTCCTGTAACAGCCTGTGTAATAACAGTGTGGGTCCTGTAACAGCCTGTGTAATAACAGTGTGGGTCCTGTAATAGCCTGTGTTATAACAGTCTGGGTCCTGTAATAGCCTGTGTAATAACAGTGTGGGTCCTGGGACAGCCTGTGTAATAACAGTGTGGGTCCTGTAATAGCCTGTGTTATAACAGTCTGGGTCCTGTAATAGCCTGTGTGATAAATGGTATTATTAATGGTACCTGTGTTAAGGCTCTTGAGCGCCTCCTCATAAACAGCACAGCAGCGTTCCTCTCTGCGGCTGGTGTCGGAGGCCCGACCCTGTGCACTCTGCAGCTCCGGAGCTCCAGCGGCTTCCAGCTCTCTCCGAGCCATGAAGTCCCACGTCACCGAGTCGTCTGTGTGCTCTTTCTGCAGACTGGACACAGCGCAAAATGCTGTTTAACCTTTTGACCCCTTTATTCCATATAACCCCCATCAGAAAACAGTTCATGCCCTAATAAACCACGGGTCTCAGGAGCGATCATCGTAAACTCCATGTGATCAACAGGTGAACAAGCAGGTCTCTGACTCCTCCAGCTAGACTGCATCGGTTTATAAACAGGGAGGCTCTTACTCCTGCAGGATGGTGTCCTGCAGCTCCTTGGTGAAGTTGAAAATGGCAGCTATCTGAAGCAATGACAGCATGAACTCCGCCCCTGCAGAAAAGAGAGAAGGATTAGCATGAAGCTGCTACAGCTAATCAGCTCCATAAGGTAAGAACCCGGATCCGATCACAGTAGAGGAGCAGTCTAACTTCACACCTTTGATCATCTGCGTGGCGTTTCTGTAGACCACCTCAGCCAGCTTCCCGGTCAGGATCTCTGAAGAGAACTCGTACTCGCCCTGCAAAGATTTAACATCACACACCTCATCCATTACGCAGGAGCTACACATGTATACGCAAAAAGCTCATATGGAGGAGAACTGGGTTTTAATAATAATAATAATAATAATAATAATAAAATTAATAATAACTTCTGTTTTAACAATGCACAATAGGCTAATCATTAAAACTTAAATTTATATTCATAGAATACTGACACTTAGATCCTGGGCATCTGTGTATCGACACATACCGCCATGCAAAATATCACGATAACCCCACATCCAAAGAGGTGTTGGGAAATGTATAAACAAATCAGAAAGTACTGAAGGATATGGATCCTTCAATAATGTAAACATACACTCATCATCAGTAAAACAGTTGCACGCAGAAGGAGGTGTGCGATTGCAGGTGTGTTGGGAAGGACGATAAAGGTAGAGCTAGAGGTTCCTAATGGTGTCCTGTGATAATCCATCCCATGCAGCTTGAACATCCTCACACAGTTCCTGCAGATGGTGCGGTAGGGGTGGAGGTGGAGAGACACCAGGTCTTCTGGACATGTGACGAACCGTTCATCTTGGCGCTGACCACGGTGCCTCCACACACGGATTCGTTGGGCGTCTCCACCAAGACTAAAGCGGGACTTGTCACTGAAGATGACCCGCTGCCATTCTGAGTCACTCCATGACAGTCTGGTACGACACCACTGCAGTCTTTGGTGACGGTGACTAGGACAGTCGGTGTTAAGGACAGTCGTGGTAACGGTCTGTGTGCAGGTAGTCCTGCGTGGTGCAGCCGTCTGCCGATGGTGCTGCACTAACAGGATGATTCATGGAGGACACCACTGCTCGCTGGATGCCCGCTATCGTGGCTGTTGGGTCAGTCAGGTACAGCTCACTCATGTCTCACAATGTCATACCTACCCAGCAAGCTCCACTCCTGTTGGTTGATTCCCTCAGAGTGCAGCTGTGGTTCTGATGCTGAGTGCAGTTACTGGATGTTACAGTGTGGAATATTACACAGTGTTAGTGTGGGGAAGGTGGAAACGTACAATGTCGATTTGGGCACGTTCCAGTTCCTCCTGCTGCTTCCTCAGTTTCTCCGCATGCATCAGCTCCATCCGGAAATACTAACAAACAAACAAAAACAAATTCCATCAACACCTGAAATACCTCCTCGTATTCATACAGTTAATCTGACTGGAGTTACACAATGGCATTTCACGACATGGTGGTGCAGTAAGAAGGGTCTGGTTTGATCGCCAGTCTGGGGTGTCTGGGCTTCCCTCAGTGCGGAGTTTGTGTGTTGTCCTCGTGTGGGTTTCCTTCAGCGTTAATGCAGGGAGGGTCCTACCTCTTGATAGACCTTCTTGTCCTCTGGATGGAAGCGAAGCGCACGCAGGAAGAGATGGCGAGCGCTCTCCGACGAATCAAGATCCTCCATCTCACATTTGGCAGCCATGATCCATAAACCTGTTTGGATGATTCCAGGAGTGAGTTCATTTCCTTCTGGTCATGCTCATTAATCATTAATATGCTCACTAAGAAAGTTCCTACATGAGGTGGTTCTGAATACGCTGCCTGATGTCCGAGACGCTGTTTATGATAGTGTGGAGAAGATCTCAGCCTTAAACTCCATTCATGGTGGAGGGATACATGGTGGTTCAAATAGTCCCTCCCCCACAAAACCCGCTGCCTCGCTGTACACACCACAACACCCAAACCCGACACTCGCTCTTTACCACCCTAACACCAAACCCGATCGCTCTGTGTGTGACGACACCTAAACACCAAGAGCTCCCTCGCTCTGTACCTAACACACCTCACACCAAACCCTCTCTCATGCTCTGTCTCGCTCTGTACACACCTAACACCAAACCCGGCTCTCATGCTCTGTACAACACCTCACACCAAAACCCGCTCTCACTCGCTCTGTACACACCTCACACCAAACCCGCTCTCACTCACTCTGTGTCCCTCACTCTGTACACACCAAAATAGTCCTCTGTCACCCACACCAAACCCTCTCTCCCTCACTCTGTACACACCTCACCACCCGCTCTCCCTCGCTCTGTACACACCTCACACCAAACCCTCTCTCCCTCACTCTGTACACACCTCACACCAAACCCTCTCTTCCTCACTCTGTACACACCTCACACCAAAAACCTGCTCTCACTCGCTCTGTACACACCTCACACCAAACCCTCTCTCACTCACTCTGTACACACCGCACCCTCTCTCACTCACTCTGTACACACCTCACACCAAACCCTCTCTCCCTCACTCTGTACAACCCTCACACCAAACCCGCCCTCGCTCTGTACACACCTCACACCAAACCCTCTCTCCCTCACTCTGTACACACCTCACACCAAACCCTCTCTTCCCTCACTCTGTACACAACCTCACAACCAAACCCTCTCACTCACTCTGTACACACCCTCACACCAAACCCTCTCTCACTCACTCACCTCACACCAAAACCCTCTCTCACTCACTCTGTGTCACACCAAACACTCACTCTGTACACACCTCACACCAAACCCTCTCTACACTCTGTACAACCTCACACCAAACCCTCTCTCACTCTGTACACACCTCACACAACCCGCTCTCACTCACACCATACCTTCACACCACACCCTCTCTCCCTCACTCTGTACACACCTCACACCAAACCCACTCTCCCTCTGTCTGTACACTCCGCACTCCACACCGCCTCTCCCTCACTCTGTACACACCTCACACCACACCCTCTCTCCCTCACTCTGTACAATACCTCACACCACACCCTCTCTCCAATATCTCACTCACTCCTGTACACACCTACCCCTCTCTCCCTCACTCTGTACATACCTCACACCACACCCGCTCTCACTCCTTCTGTACACACCTCACACCACACCCGCTCTCACTCCCTCTGTACACACCTCACACCAAACCCGCTCTCACTCACTCTGTACACACCTCACACCAAACCCACTCTCACTCACTCTGTACACACCTCACACCACACCCTCTCTCCCTCACTCTGTACATACCTCACACCACACCCGCTCTCACTCACTCTGTACACACCTCACACCAAACCCGCTCTCCCTCACTCTGTACACACCTCACACCAAACCCTCTCTCCCTCACTCTGTACACACCTCACACCAAACCCTCTCTCCCTCACTCTGTACACACCTCACACCAAACCCTCTCTCATTCACTCAAGTAGTGTATTCAGGTAAACCAAAGTGAATGACAGGTATATGACAATAAGCAACATTAAGTGAAACATTACTGGGTTTGTCGGGGTGGATGGCGAGCATGGAGGAGAAGACCTTGCTGAGCTGACCCTTTGTCCCCTAAAAACAAGGAGAAGAAAAAAAAAAAAAATTCATAACTGCAGAGATAACGTGGTCTAAACAGGTTTTCATAAAATCATATATTGTCATAAATTAAAGAGGACCTATCACGCTCATTTTTAGATAACTGTGTTCAGGTTCTACTGCAACAGATTTACAGGCTTCAGTTTACCCTGAACACAGTATTTGTCTCATACTGTACATCTGTATTCACCATCTGTCTGAAACGCTCTGTTAAAGCTCCTGTGCCTTTAGTCTCCGCCTCCTGAAAAGCCCAGTGTTCTGATTGGCCAGTTCCCCAACTTCATTCTGACAGGTTAACCACCAGAGCTCTGCCCCTTAACACCAGTGAACGCTTACAACAGTGTCTGTTCTGCTGTATCAGTTTGATCCAGAGTCCGATCCCGAAAGTCCGGTAGGATAATCTGGTAGATCCACCTTTACAAGGTGACGCTAGACTGGAGTGGACTGGTTTCAGAGTGGTCAGTTTTCACTGGTCTAGCTCTCTGTGTGTTGTGTCAAGGTGTGCTGAGCTTTCCTTGGAACAGAGAAAAGGGCTGGAATTCCAACAAGGCGTTTCAGGAAGCTTGTGGGAAAGAGTTTCTCCCTCTGGCTTGTACTTTGGGCTTTAGAACCTTGCAGAAGGTTCTAGCGAAAAAAAAAAGCTACAGCACACTAAAGGATAGAGCAAACCGGAACAGCATAACAGGTCCCCTTTAAAATAGATCAATAGTGGAATGATAAATTACATACCCATTTCTTAGCAAAGGCAACATGGGAGAGCCACAGCTGGACATCCTCCTGGGATCATCGAACATCACATTTAAAAACAAATTCAATAATTACATAAATACATAAAAATACTAACATTTAAAACTGCTGTAATCAAAATAATGACATTGTTAAACTAACAATCATCATAAGACACTAGTCATACCTGCCACTTTGTGGTCGCCTTCCTGAAAACATTGTAGATTCCGTGGATGATGGGAAACTCAATTTCCTCCCTTTTGAAGTGGTAGCCGAGTCGCTAAAAACAAATTGAAGAGTCAGTTTGTGAATTCACCCGCTGCAATGCACAGCTTTCGACCAATCTGGCACCACAAGTAATACCTAAACACATAAAATGAGTTCCTCCAATAAAAAAAAAATACTATAAAACACTATAATACATTATTTAAACATAAACACATGACTGAATACCTCTACATATGAATCATAGACCTTGAATGGATAATCAGTGACACACTGAATGAAATCAGATGTGCTGCTGTGGAAATCTTTATTCACCAAGATAGAATTTCACAGATGTGGATACTTACAGCTCTTCTCTTCTTGATCAGCTCCAGCACATTGATTTCATACTGACAAAACACAGAGGTAAAAAGATGAATGGGTCTGTATGGGTATGGGTAAGTAAGGAATCAGTATAGAGCTGTGCATTATGGCAGTTTTTATATTGATAATGTTTATATTTGGATTGACACCCCCTCCCAGCCCTGTCGCTATGCTTTAGGGGACACTGGCTTCTTTTCATCTGTGCAGCACATGCTGGCCGTGTGCCATTGTACATCACTGAAATCTTTAATGTCAATAATGTGGTGTATAAATCTCATTCCAGTGACTGGATCCCCTTTCAGATGCAGAGCACTAGAGAACTGGAATTTATTACAGGAATCTCTTTACAGGATCATAATCTCTCATCCAACCAGCTCCACTAAATCCGTTTTATTTGACTTTAGTTGACCTTTAATACGATTTGGTAAGTTTTTAGTAATAGTTGTATATGTATATTCTTTATTTTCATTTGATCAACTTGTCACTGCTGAGTTACTATTTTTTATCCATTTAATCATGTTTTTATGGAATATTTGTTAATTTGATTAATAATTACATGTAGCATTTAGACATTTTAACGCACTTTTATGACTATTATTACCATTATTTTTTCAGTATTTTATTATTCTTTTACAAATTTTCAGTCCCTGTTTTCGGTGTTTGCTTTGTTAACACTGTAAAGTGTGTGTGTGTGTGTGTGTGTGGTAGGTAGAAAGTGCATTATTAGTATTATTTAGTAATTCAAATGACTATCATTAGGATCAGTAAATATTTTAATTAACATGCAGTCCAAATAAACTCCTAAACGTAAAAGAATATTAATCCTCAATAAGTCTCACCTGAATGTATGCAATAAAATCATCTTTGCTGAGAACGCTCCTATGGAGCTTATATTCCAGAGCTGTGGATCTTTTCAGCATAGATCTGGAATACACCGAAAAGAAGGTCAGTGTTATGTCATTAACATTTATAGAAGATTATGAAATAAGTGTTTAATAACTCACTTCACTTCTTTCTTGGTAAAGAGTCCCACTCTCTCCAGCTGCTCAAGTCCAGGAACCCTGTCCTCCAAACGCTGCTGGACGAAATCAGCCATCTCTAAATGACTTTTTCAAAATTGTATATATCCGGTGATGGGATTAAAGACAGAAAAACGAATTACTGTGGCTCAAATCTGAATTATTGTCTTTCTTTACATCCTACACACGTGTGTACACGAAGCTAGGCTGTCCGGTTCCGCTATACTAAAGAGTCCGTGTGGAAACACTAGCTGTGGTAAATATATCCCACTAGCATATCTGCTGCTGCTGCTGCTGTATGCCGAACAGACGTTTTAGATATAATAATAATTATTAAGATCTGTGAAATGGCCCTGCCTGCTGCTTTGTTTGTTTATTTGTTTTAACTTTAAGCTTTATACACCCGTTCAGGCGGAGATAAAATCAAATACTTCATGTTTAACCCACATCTCTATGCAGACGCATTGCTGCGCGCTTTCTCCCCTATTTCATCATGTTATGTTTAATCATTTGGGCTTTCCGGCATCGACATATAAGAAACGCGCCCGAATATTAAAATCACGACTCCAAGCATAACAACTTTTTTTCTTGGCGGCAATTCGAGACTTACGCCAACCTTTATGGCGCGTCAGTCAAACTCCGCCCGGCCAATCATATTGCAGGATGCCAACGCCGCCACAATCTGATTGGTGGAGATGGTCGAAGTGGGCGCGCGCGGCGAAGCGCCACTGTCCGAGCTCGAGGGGGGCGAAAATCCTCAATATGCGCCGATTTACATGAGTTTGTGGGATTTTGTTCGCCCAAGTAAAAAGAATTTGTATGTAAACGGGGTGGAAATATGACACTATAGCTCAGATATACGGTCGGTTACCTGTTTTCTGTGGGTTAAGGGGCGTTTTAGGTGCTATTTGATATGAATCCGTCGCTGTCAGGCGTCGCTAAGCTAGCTAGCTAACAGGCTAACGCTAGTTTTTCCGATTTAACGAATTGAGGTCGAATCTGTGGATTAACGCTGTCAATGTTTGATTTGATCTTGTTTTACCGGTCCGAGTGACCTGTACCTGTCGTTATCCGATGTCTAGACGACGGTAAAATCCGGTTGCCACCGTTAGCTGCTTTAGCTGGTTAGATTTCTGTATATTGTTTTGCCCTTTTGTTCCAATTTGGTTGTTATTAGTGTTGTTTTGATTGATGGCGCCTCAGAAATACTCCGCTCAGGTCATGAGCGCTGCTTCACACAGCAAAGCCAATGGCTCCATCTACCCTTCATCTACATCATCTTCCTCGTCCTCATCATCATCTTCGGCTATCAACGCTGTAAAAAAGCCCAAGATGGAGCAGATTCGAGCGGACCATGAGCTGTTCCTACAGGCCTTTGAGAGTAAGAGCACTACGGAACATACACTCACCTATAGGAGAGACTAACAGTGGTATTAGGTTTGGGTGAAATAGTCTGACTTCCAGGAGATCCATTTACTAGACCAGCTGTATATAAGAAATACGAGGCTGTATTGATTTACTACAGGCTTAAAAATGAGGATTCAGTTTAGAACCATGTGACCTATACAGAACCAGTTGCATGTCGAAATGGTTCCTTGCATAATGCAATGGTTCTTCAGGTTGATTTAGAATGTGTTATATATGATTCTAAATATCACCATAAAGGGTTCTGGTGTATATCTACCAGGCTTGTATCCATAGAGGAACCATCTTCCTAATGGTTCTAGATTACATTTATGTACAATGCATTATTTTGCATCAATCTTAAGAACCATTTCACTGTACAAAGAACTATTTAAATAACATTATTTCCTTGAAACCTGAATGAAACTAAGGTGCAACAGTCTCAAGTATCCCAACTTTTGAAACAAGTTTCATGAAACAGCCAATCAGAGCGGTGATAACACATCATGTGATTATGTCAAGCTTCAAAGCTGCTCGTTTCCACGGATTAAACAGAAGGTGGTTTACGGGCTGATACTATGGACAGTGAGATCCTGGCTCTGTGTAAAGCTG
Source organism: Prochilodus magdalenae (assembly GCA_024036415.1). Taxonomy (NCBI): domain Eukaryota; kingdom Metazoa; phylum Chordata; class Actinopteri; order Characiformes; family Prochilodontidae; genus Prochilodus; species Prochilodus magdalenae. The sequence continues at coordinate 160,794 of JAMWET010003864.1, forward strand.
GTTGTTTCCTGAAACAGAACAACAAACAAACATGAGGTTCTCTAAGCTAACGATTCTGAAACCAGCTGTGTTAACCGGCCAGCTGACAGGAACAGCTATTTATACAGCTCCTTGTGCCAGTTTCTTCTCTAACCTGCAGTTATTGTGTTGCATCTAGTTAGATAATTTATTTTCTCCCCTCTTAATGTTACATATAGATATAAACAACAGCAGCGGCATAAAGCAATGCGTTTGTTTTATGAAAAAAATGCTGCAGATATGTAAAATATGTTTTTATAAAGTAATAACAACAAAGTGTACCAAAAAAATAATACACAAAAATTACCCACCCAGGAGTTCAATATAGAAACCTTCCATGCTTGTTTTTGCTCTTTGTCTGGTGAAGTCATTCTTCAGTTTGATGGAGAATGTGTTGTTGCTGTTTTGAAAATTGTTCTATGTATTCTCAACACTGTTCTGCTGTTGTGATGATCCCAATCTTGTAACAACAGACCAATGTTTTTGGTGCTATATAGAGCTTTTCTCAAAAAAAAAAAGTCTTAATAGAACATATATATCGATACATATCAATACGTTCTCCATCAGCCTGATCATTCAGTTGGGGTTTGTAAGCTTCATCGTGCATTGTTTTCTTTGTGTAGGTGTTACAGTACATTTGGAATAAATGTGGCAATGAAAGCGAACCCTTTACCACAGCAAAAGAAAGTGTCAGTCTAATATTATTAGAGTTGGGAAATAGGACCATATATATGGTTATCTATATAGATTATGTCATAATTTAATATAATATTCTTTTCTAAACACATGGTGTATATGGTCAGCGCTTGTAGAACACTGACCAACTGCAGGTTTCAATGTAAAGACAGTGAATTAGTCCAGCAGCAGAACTTGAAAATCTATTCTAATAGTTACAGGTAGCCAGTGCAGCTCGTTAAAACAGGGCTGATATGAGCTCTGTGTGTAGAACAGGAGTGGTATGAGCTCTGTGTGTAGAACAGGAGTGGTATGAGCTCTGTGTGTAGAACAGGAGTGGTATGAGCTCTGTGTGTAGAACAGGAGTGATATGAGCTCTGTGTGTAGAACAGGAGTGATATGAGCTCTGTGTGTAGAACAGGAGTGATGTGAGCTCTGTGTGTAGAACAGGAGTGATGTGAGCTCTGTGTGTAGAACAGGAGTGATGTGAGCTCTGTGTGTAGAACAGGAGTGATGTGAGCTCTGTGTGTAGAACAGGAGTGATAGGAGCTCTGTGTGTAGAACAGGAGTGATGTTAGCTCTGCGTTTAGAACAGGAGTGATATGAGCTCTGTGTGTAGAACAGGAGTGATGTTAGCTCTGCGTTTAGAACAGGAGTGATATGAGCTCTGTGTGTAGAACAGGAGTGATGTGAGCTCTGCGTTTAGAACAGGAGTGATATGAGCTCTGTGTGTAGAACAGGAGTGATGTGAGCTCTGTGTGTAGAACAGGAGTGATGTGAGCTCTGTGTGTAGAACAGGAGTGATGTGAGCTCTGTGTGTAGAACAGGAGTGATGTGAGCTCTGTGTGTAGAACAGGAGTGATGTGAGCTCTGTGTGTAGAACAGGAGTGATGTGAGCTCTGTGTGTAGAACAGGAGTGATGTGAGCTCTGTGTGTAGAACAGGAGTGATGTGAGCTCTGTGTGTAGAACAGGAGTGATAGGAGCTCTGCGTTTAGAACAGGAGTGATAGGAGCTCTGCGTTTAGAACAGGAGTGATGTGAGCTCTGCGTTTAGAACAGGAGTGATGTGAGCTCTGCGTTTAGAACAGGAGGGATATAAGCTCTGTGTTTAGAACAGGAGTGATATGAGCTCTGCGTTTAGAACAGGAGGGATAGGAGCTCTGTGTTTAGAACCGGAGGGATAGGAGTGCTGCGTTCAGAACAGGAGTGATATGAGCTCTGGGTTTAGAACAGGAGTGATATGAGCTCTGCGTTTAGAACAGGAGTGATAGGAGCTCTGTGTTTAGAACAGGAGTGATAGGAGCTCTGTGTTTAGAACAGGAGTGATAGGAGCTCTGTGTTTAGAACAGGAGTGATATGAGCTCTGTGTTTAGAACAGGAGTGATAGGAGCTCTGTGTTTAGAACAGGAGTGATAGGAGCTCTGTGTATAGAACAGGAGTGATAGGAGCTCTGGGTTTAGAACAGGAGGGATATGAGCTCTGGGTTTAGAACAGGAGTGATAGGAGCTCTGGGTTTAGAACAGGAGTGATAGGAGCTCTGGGTTTAGAACAGGAGTGATAGGAGCTCTGGGTTTAGAACAGGAGTGATAGGAGCTCTGGGTTTAGAACAGGAGTGATAGGAGCTCTGGGTTTAGAACAGGAGTGATAGGAGCTCTGGGTTTAGAACAGGAGTGATAGGAGCTCTGGGTTTAGAACAGGAGTGATAGGAGCTCTGGGTTTAGAACAGGAGGGATATGAGCTCTGGGTTCAGAACAGGAGTGATAGGAGCTCTGGGTTTAGAACAGGAGTGATAGGAGCTCTGGGTTTAGAACAGGAGTGATAGGAGCTCTGGGTTTAGTACAGGAGTGATAGGAGCTCTGTGTTTAGAACAGGAGTGATAGGAGCTCTGGGTTTAGAACAGGAGGGATAGGAGCTCTGTGTTTAGAACAGGAGTGATAGGAGCTCTGGGTTTAGAACAGGAGTGATATGAGCTCTGGGTTTAGAACAGGAGTGATATGAGCTCTGGGTTTAGAACAGGAGTGATAGGAGCTCTAGGTTTAGAACAGGAGTGATAGGAGCTCTGGGTTTAGAACAGGAGTGATAGGAGCTCTGGGTTTAGTTTTTAGGATCTGAGCTGCTGCGTTCTGTACAAGTTAAAGAGGATAGACAGTTTTCAACTGTATTTAATGCAACATAGAATATAGAAATACTGAATCATTGTATTTACAGTTTTTGATGGTATTGTTTTAAATGTTTCTGTCTTCCTTGTTTCAGCTGTTCGGATGTCTGTCGGATGTCACTATAGGTCCCAAAGTGACCTATAGTGTGCTTATATATATATTTGTACTCTTGTATATATTTCTTGCCTCCTTAAGAAGTGAGATATATTTATATATTTATATTTACATATCCACTGATAGTGATCCGCAGTATGTATAGTCCTATAGCTTTTAGCTTGATAGTTAATAATACTGCTGCCGTTACTGACCATCCCATTTAGGTTTCTCATACTGCACAACACTGTTTTTATTTCTATTTTTGTATTATTATGTGTATCTGTGCTGTTCTTTTTGTGAAACCGCTACTGGCTGCTAAATTTCCTTCGGGATCAATAAAGTATCTATCTATCTATCTATCTATCTATCTATCTATCTATCTATCTATCTATCTATCTTGCAGTCACATGACAGTTTGTGAATTTGTGAACATGTGACCTCATTTACAGAATGGTATCGTTCTTGGTTTTTACTTTTTAAAAGCTTGAGTTTTGTATTATTACGGTTTGTTATAACCCATTTAACAGGTCAAACGCTTAGACAATGTGTTCTATATTGCACAGAACCCATTCTGACCCCATTTCTAGAACAAAACAATGAAATACAAGTCAAATAAAATGGATGTTGAGCTATTTGAGCTTCAAAGACATCAAAAAACAATGCATTAAAAACAGGATGCTTTTTAACAGGTTAGTTTACATATATGTACTGTGTCCACTTACATGCTTACATGCAGCATGATGCACAGATTGTTTCATGATTATGTATGTGGGCTATTTATTATTCATATTAATGCTAATTAATGCATTTTCTGTCCCCAGAGCCTACACAAATATACAGATTTTTGCGGACAAGGAATCTGATTGCTGTAAGTACACCCCCATAAAATAACTAAGAACCTACATTTTTATAGATTCCCTGAAGTGACGCACTATTATTGCTGCTGTTCCTGTATGTATGGGTGAAATTAAACTGCTTCTGTTGCTTTTCCGCAGCCAATTCTACTGCACAGGTGTCTGACCTTCATGTCCCACAGAAACTCTCGAACCAATGCCAACAGGTATTTAAGTGCCCCTACATATTTTTACAGACCTTATTGCTCCATTTGATAACACTGAAACCAGGAATAATCAGATGTGTAGCTTTGTGCACTCGGACCATCAAGCTGTTTAATCTTGTGGGCAGAATCATGGAGTTGCATTTTAACAATTAATAAGCATACTTCAGTATCAAGCTCCAAACAGGCACTGCTTAGAAAAACAGAGAGACATTTATTAAGACCTTTATTTTAGAAGAACATTGCTGTTCCGATGACTGTGGTGGTCTCTCCTGTCAGTTTAGTGTGCCCTGACATTATCCAGTGTAGGTTGTTTCTTTAGGTGCTGTTGTACTGAGAGCCTCTCCTGTTACAAGGAATTCATGCCAGACTGAAAAAACAACTACAGCCATGTAAAAACATGAAATACAATCACATTAGAGGACTTTTTCGTAGTGATAAGCAGAATATGTTCCAATACAACACAAAACCTCACGCCATTTGACTTTAAAAACAATGCATGAGGATTTGCATTTTAAAAATAAAAGACTGTCAGAAATGAATACAGTCCACCTTAAAATTGAGTAAAGACACGACAACATTTCCTTCCTCTGTGCAGTGCTTACAATGTTAGATCAGCGTAATGGAGCTCATGTGTCCCCTTGTTTTCCAAGTTACTGTTGAAAGCTGCTATAGAATGTATTTATTCAGCATTTTAAACTGTTCCCTGATGTCTGAACAGAAGCTACACTCTACTGCCAAAAGTTTTTCGCTCGTCTGCCATCACATGTATGTGAACTTGAGTGACAGCCCATTCTTAATGCATATGATTTAATATGATTGTCTGGGATGTGGGAGCTGAACCTGCCCTCCTATTCACCAGCTCGTTTCGCAAATGTTCTATTCCACCTTAAATGGTGCTGAAGTACATTTTAGCGCCTGTACAATCTGCAGCATTTAAGGTGGAACAGAACAGTGGATTAAGAAGCAAAAAAACAAAAAGGTAAATAGAAAGCAACTTCAGGCTGGTTTAAAGATGAACGTCAGTCATGTACCGCTGACAGTTGGGTTCCTGGGTAAGGGAATGGAAAGTGCCGACGTCTGTTTCCCAGCCTGGAAAGCTGGAGTTCTCCACGTAATCCACCATTTTGGTTCTGTTGCTCCGTTGTGGTTGAATGTAAATGTTGGGGGTGTAAATATTAATTCTGTAATAGTCCCATCCTCTTGAAAATGCAGGATTTGTTTTAGAAGGAGGAATAAGTGTTTGAGGTTCACAGTGTGTCTGAACTCTTCTCGTCACAGCTTTACAATCTATAGCACCTTTAAATAGAATCTCAAGTGTACATTGGATGACACTGTTCTGGTTGGATTTCTATGAGGCAGATTAATTTAAATGATAAAAAGAGGTCAGGTGATGTAAAAACTGTGTAATATAAGTTTAGCTTTAATTTGGCTCTTATTCCATACCTAATTACGGCAAAGGAAAGTCATGTGTGCATTGGGTTTTAACGGCACTACCTTGAAGAAAATCAGTTTACAGCACTGTGTTTTAGAAAGGAATAAAACTGTGCGTAAATTACATTTAAAGTGGATTGTCTTCAGTTCTGGCGTCAGGTCAGAATTTGGTAAAATGTTTTAAAATCTCAGAAACCTTTTTCAGTAAAGAGGTGATGTTAAAATAGTGGCTCTATTTTTCGTTTGGTCTGGTGTTCTGCATGTCACTATGTCAACGTTGTGCGTGGACTACACTGAATGTTGCAATTTTAATTTGGCATGGATTGGTATTAGCAAACCACAGTGATTAGAGCAGCATTTATGGCGCCAAGCAAACCAGGTCAGCGGGTGGGACCACCATGGTCACCACACACGTCTTGTTTTTGATCAGACAGGTTTATTAAAAGGGAAAACAAACCCTAAAATCTCTGAAGCAAGTAGCCACTCAGACCACAGGCTCTGCCCTTTTAGTGAAGGAAATGTGAAATATAAACTGGTCAGTGTTCTCCCCCACTGAAATTAGTGTTTTAGTTCATTGCAGTGTGTGTAATTACTGCCTTATAACCCAATGTTTACTGGTGTGTGTTCTCTGTCCTCAGGAAAACGTTTAAAGTGGATGACATGCTTGCCAAAGTGGAGCGAATGAGGGGGGAACAGGAGTCTCACAGGTACTGGTGCTGGTGGATATGTATGCTCTGAGGCTGCTGGTTTGTTGTTGTGCTGATATCGAACCCAACCACAGCAGCACCTCTAATGAAATCTCTGTTAAAGAGATGAGGACCTGTAGATCCTCTAAAAAGTTACATTTTATAAATTAAATTATATAAATTAAATATTACGGGTGTAACAGTTGTAAAAATCGGTTCACTTTTGACCTTTTCAGCCAATTTATTGTTGTTTTGTGGGTTAGAAAATACAGGGGTGGGGGCTGATAAAAGATAGTATTGCAGTATTCAAATAGCAAATAAAAATCAAATAGCAGTAAGTGTATTTTATATTAATTAATATATAAAAACATTAGTTGCTTCCAGCTGGTGTACACAGATATATGGCGATGTGTAGAAATAAGTGGAGTAAGTGGCAGAAGTGTTATTTTCTGGTCATTATTAAAATTATTCTTGTTGTGACTTCATAAAATGGAATTCCTTTTTAAGGCTGATCTTCCTAAATAAGGATATTTTAGAGGCCAGTGTAGTTTTGAGTTATGCATATCGTGAGTTATGTCACAATACAATACAGTAGCTTTTCCAAACATACAGTGTATATGGTCAGTAGTTGTAGAAACACTGATCTACTGCATGTCTCATTATAAAGACAGTAAAATTAGTTTAACTGGATTTAGTGCAACACACTATGTACAAATATCTAATGTAGTATTTGTCTTTACAGTTTTTGCTTGTAACCATTTTTTAAATGTCAGAATGCTAATTCTTTTGTTTGTCTTTTCTGACTGATCATATGTCTGAAAATCTAAATATTGGGACGTATTGTGTGGCGTGAACCTTTCTATCAGAATACTGTATATAGTTTTTTACTATGTCATCCATCTCTACACGAATGATGCAAAACCCAGCACATGCAGACCCAGGAATGTCCAACAATTTAACCAGAACGTATTGTTGTTAATCTGTCTTTCTGTCTTTTTCTTATCATTGCATCTTCAGCTTATCATCACACCTTCAGCTCACCTTTACTGGATTCTTTCATAAGAATGGTAAGTGCTAAAAAATCTGAATTATTAAAGAGTAAAAAGTAAAAGTTCCAACCTATGCATGTACCACTTTTAATAAGATGATGCAATTATGACAAGGAAAAGGTGATTCATTAATTAAACATATTGTCCTCTGTCTTTCAGATAAGCCATGTCCAAACTCAGAAAATGAACAAAACTCAGTTTCTCTCGAGGTGCTACTTGTCAAAGTCTGCCATAAAAAGCGCAAGGTAACAGTCTCCAAGGCATTGTTCTTTTTGGCCTCAAGAAGTCCTGTAAATCAGAATTGCCAGAATCTATGTTATACACTCCATCTAATGAGAAATTTTAGAGCAGACTCAGTCTGTACCACAGTACCTACATTTAGAGCTTAGAGTTATACACTCTACCTAATGAGAAACTGTAGAACAGACTCAGCCTATACCACAGTACCTACATTTAGAGCTTAGAGTTATACACTCCACCTAATGAGAAACTGTAGAGCATCCAGGTGACTAATAGTCGCACTAGCATAAAGGAACGGCCAGTCTTTTGAGATTTGTCTTAACCCCAAATGGAGGAGGATTAATATTATCTGGGCACGTGATGTAAATTGAGTGACTACTGGCAACCCCTGTGAAGTTCGAAGCTCATTGGTAATAATAGTCCTGCTCAAACCCACATCTCAGTAATGTAATAACCAATCCAAGTAAAAGTACACATGTGGTTGAAGTCACTTCCTATTTACCAGGTTCTTCTGAGATTTTTCTTTTTCCTGCCTTGTAAACAGGCGAATGAGAAACTAATGTAGAAAACAGCGCCTCTATTAATTTTCGAGAACAAGGCTAAAGGGTAAACCGGAGCAAGATTAGAGTTTTAATCCTCAAGTTCATGACAATAACGCCACAGCATGGAAAACCTCAAACGCAACTCTCGCAGGGCAATGTGTTTGCTCTCTTGTTGGGTGACAGCACAGCATGTTATTATTGTTTAAAGGTGCGGACGATCCAAATGTCCATGTGATGATATAATGATCATGACGAGTCATTTGGGGTAATTTGGGGGATCCTATATGAATTGGCTGGACCTTCTTTGGTGAAAGAATTCGGGTTGAGTAGAGCTTTAGTCTAAAAAGAACACCAGAGGTATTGCTGTGCGGTTTCTCGTGTCACCTGGAAAGCCAACTGACGAGGCCACTGTCTTTTTATGCTGTTGAATTGACAGACAGAGAGAGAGAGACTGACAGACAGAGGGTTGTACGGTGTAAACATAGGAACCGGCTCAGCAAAAACTATAAACTATAAATAAAACTTTCTGCTATAGATAAATATATCTCACTTATTACAACAAGGTAAGAATAAAAACAATGAAGCCTGTCTACAAAATACAAATATAACTGTAGATGACCAGTAGAAAAAAAAAGGCAGTGCAGTAATAAAATGTAAAATGTGCAAGGGGCACAGGTATCATCAGAAAATGGTATCAATACTGAATAAACATAGTAATCATGTGCATGTGTGGAAATGTATCTAGAGTGTCCAGGAGTGCAGATATACTGAATATGCAGTTAAGTGTCATATAGTGCAGATAAATAAACCTACAACTTAACAAAATAGATTCACTTCTTCACAGATCACCACTCTGGATATGAGCTTATTTATTGAGCTCTGGTTTCAGAATGCAGTCTGTAGATACAAACTTTGCAGGGGCCTTTATACCACTTTTTAGTAAACATTCCCAGGGATTCAAGTCCTGTTGTAAATGCCTCATGAGTCATAAAATCCATGTTCTCTTATAGAAAGGCAAACTCTTCCTCAAAGGGTAAACCTTTGGGCAAACTGTCCCCCAGGGTAGATTTTGGTTCGTCATGGTTGAATCCAAATTTCTGACATTACTGCAGCTGCTCTTTACCTTTGCACGCCTCAGAGAAACACAAATTTGTGATGCACATCATGTATCATAAGGATGTCTATATTTATGCAACTTTGCCCACCATTGCTCCATCAAGATTCCCATTGACTGTGAAGTTAAACAGTCTCTGCATGGGTGCTCTTTTTCTGAGCAGATGTAAAGGAGGAGCCCCCAAGCAGAAAGAAGAGAAGTGCATCTCACCGTGATGACGGAGACGCCACAGAAACGTTTGTCGCACAGATGACTGTCTTTGATAAGAACAGGTAACAGAACATTAGGTAGCGTTAGAAAGTGCCACACCTTCTTACATGCATCTCAAAATACAGAAAATGTATTATTAATAACGTTTCAAGTGAAACTTGGAATAACTGTGTTCATATTACGAGGCTCAAGTCAGATTTTTTGCTCAGATCCAGGCTTACTAACATGCTGATACATATTTGAGTGCTTAGTGTGTGACTCAGCTCTTAGTCATTAAACGAACCGGTGTCCTGAAACGACCCTCATGCGCACATCCATATAAGTAATATCCCGTGAGTGAATCACATGCGTCATGAACAGCAAACTGACCAACAGATTGATCTAATGATTCACATTCATTTTGCATGCCCATGAATCACATACATATCTGATCTAGGACCACATATGAAAGTGACCCAAGTTTGATTTGGGAAGATCTGTGTCACATTAAGGTAAAAAATCAGATTTCAATTATTTCGGCCTGATAATGTGAACCTTCTTCAGTTTACTTGGATCTAATATATCACTACTTCTTTTCCCTGAAGGTTGAGTAAATGTGACTCATTAAGAGTGTGGGACTTCATGTCAGTATGACTGACTAACAGATCTGTATTGCAGTAGATGAGTGTTCTCTGTTTCGTGCTTGTAGGCGGCTGCAGCTGCTGGATGGAGAGTATGAGGTATCTATGCAGCAGATAGAAGACTGTCCGGTCAGCAAGAAAAGAGCCACATGGGAAACCATTCTAGATGGAAAGGTTTGTTTTGCATCATGGAGTTACACTGAGGAGCGCATATCACTCAGATTTGTCCACAATGGATGATCGTTTTGTTTTTTGAGGAAGGTGGTCAGATACATTATATTGCCAAAAGTATTCACTCCCCCATCCAATTCATTGAATTCAGGTGTTCCAGTCACTTCCATGGCCACAGGTGTATAAAACCAAGCACCTAGGCATGCAGAATGGGTCGCTCTCAGGAGCTCAGTGAATTCCAGCATGGTACCGTGATAGGATGCTGCTGGTGCAACAAGTCCAGTCGTGAAATTTCCAATGAAAGAAACTCTTAATGCTCCAGCAGACCAAAAGGCTCTAGACTCTGACCTTAACCAGACAGAACACCTTTGGGATGAATTGGAGCAGACACTGTGAGCCAGGCCTTCTCTTCCAACATCAGTGTCTGACCTCACAAATGTGCTTCTGGAAGAATGGTCAGAAATTCCCATTAACTCATTCCTAACCCTTGTGGAAAGCCTTCCCAGAAGAGTTTGAGCTGTTATAGCTGCAGAGGGTGGACGAACATCATATGAAACCCTATGGATTAAGAATTCTTTGGTCTCTCAAGTTCATATGCATGTGAAGGCAGACGAGTGAATACTTTTGGCAAGGTAGTGTCAGAGGTGCAGATCACAGTGTATGGCTGGCAGCAACTGTGCTCTGAACCAGTTAGTAGACGGTTAGTGTGTAAAACTCTGAACCTAGAATTACTGAATTGGATTTTTAAAATACTCTGACCAAACTAAATATGACATTTCAAATAGATCAATTATTAAGCTAAATCCTGCATGCCTTATATGTTGGGCAGTTTGTCAGCACTACTGTCCTTTATGGTGTTCTTAATGGTTGCAGTTCGTGTAGAAAGTCAGTGGGGCAAGCTACGATACTGCCCAATGTACAGAACTGTTTTTTTTGATGGTTGAGTACTTGTGAGTTAACCACTGTGGGATTGATCAGTGATCCTTATTTCACAGAGACTGCCTCCATTTGAAACCTTCTCTCAGGGACCCACCCTACAGTTCACACTACGCTGGACAGGTGACTCCAGTGACACTTCTACGGCCCCTGTTGCCAAGCCACTGTCCACACGCAACTCCGACACCAGCGCCCCAGAGACCCGCACCCTGACCCTCAGATCCACCCCTGTGGGTAAGGTGCTGCAGGCCCGACAGAGCCACAGTTTCTGAAAGCAAATTTTCTTATACATACATGCTTACATGGTTAGAAATGGAACTGGAGGAGAGCGGTGATCAGCATCACTAACATGTTCAGAGGTGAAGCATGAGGTGGACTATTCATGAGTTCAGTTAAATGCTCTGCTAGGCTGGAGCAAAGTTTGTACTGTGATTGAACAAATAGATTTAGCAAGAATTCAGAACGATCAGCAGTTGCTATTTTTGTCAAAAATCCATAATATGCACTATATATACATTACATAGTGCATTGATTACTTATCAATTAAATACTACATTCCTGTGGACTCTTTTAATTTTGTAAAAATTACTGTAGGATTAATAAAGGATTATCTTATTTTATGATGAACCTTGATGATGTTCTTCAAACAAAGTAGGGATTAGAATTTGGTTAGACGGTGTTAGCTAGAACAATCCTATTGTTCCTTATTAGCAAATTTAGTAGTAAGCTTTGTAGATTTCTACTTGAAATAGGGAGATATACCAGCATTTGAGGCCAGAGCTACATGTCACTGACAAATTACTTGTATTCATGCATAAAGAATATGTCTAATTAACTGGTAGGCTTTTTGAGGCAATCTGTTGTAGTGCCTCTAACCTAAAGTGTTTTTTAATATCTATATCTATCTATCTATCTATCTATCTATCTATCTCCGCTCTCTCTCTCAGACTATCTTTGTCTAATAAATGTACATAATGCTGCCCTGCTGTAGAGTATCAACCTGAGCCTCACCACAAGCATTTCAGTGCATAAATATCCTGACATGTTGTGCAAAGGACAAGTAAACCTGAAACTTAAAACTTTAATTGTGAAGATTTTAATGGAAATCTGCCTTCCAGGACAGCCTAGTTCCAACTTCCACAGCTGAGTATGGTTGGGGCAGCTTCTTTGAGCTCCTCAGGGTTGGAGACCACTGATACAGACGTGTCCTAGTACCTCTAATTTTTTTTCTCCCGTTTTTCTGCATCAGCTGTGAAAGACTCTGTAAACACCAGCAGCAGTAGCAGCGGCGGCGGCAGCAGTGGTGTGCAGACCAGGAGAGAACAGTCTGTCTGTGAGCCCAGACAGAAACTGCGAATCTTCTACCAGGTGCCCTTCAGCCTCTATCTTATGCTCAAAACCAGCTCTCTCTAAACCCAGCCTTGGAGGACCGTATCACTGCTGAGTTTCTGTTAGGCTGCTGGTCAAACACATTCCGTTCTACTTATTAATAGCTTAATACAAGGATAATGATAGGTCCAGGTAGCAGGCACAACACTAGCGTTCTTTACTCTGAAGTCCTGCTGTTGCCCATTCATTTCGAACTCTAGTTTCAAAATCATTCCCAAGGAAATAAACAATGTGGGCAGAGCAACATATGATGCTTCTCAAACAGTATTACTTATGGAGTAAACTCTGGCAGTTTACTCAACACCACCCACATGCATTACGTGCAGAGAACACCCATAAATGTGAAACAGCACTAAACATAAAACACAGCACTAAACTCTCTCTCTATATATCTCTATCTCTCTTCATCTCTATCTCTCTCTCTCTCTCTCTCTCTCTCTCTCTCTCTCTCTCTCTCTCTCTTTCTCTCTCTCTCTCTCTCTCTGTGTCTTTAGTTTCTGTATAACAATAACACAAGGCAGCAGACGGAGGCTCGGGATGACCTGCACTGTCCATGGTGCACGCTGAACTGCCGTAAACTCTACAGCCTCCTTAAACACCTCAAACTCTCCCACAGCCGCTTCATCTTCAGCTATGTGGTGAGTCTGGCTCTGTGTATGATTCTGCTTTGGAATTGCTACTGCGTTATCGATCGAGTCACTCCAAAAATACACAGTAATGAAAATACACATACCTTTATGTCTTTGCAGCCTCATCCCAAAGGGGCCAGGATAGATGTGTCCATAAATGAGTGCTACGATGGGTCCTATGTGGGAAATCCCCAAGATATCCACAGCCAGCCCGGCTTCGCCTTTAGCCGTAATGGCCCAGTCAAGAGGACAGCTGTCACTCATATCCTGGTCTGCAGGTAGGAGTCAATGAATGTGGACTGAAATGTAAAACTGTGAGATGTCAGGTGGGTCAGGTCCACACATTGTTTCTCAAATATTTGTTGGTCTTCGTTGGCTTCAGAACTCATGGTAGTTCTCTCAAAGCCTGTGTTTCATCTTTCCCATCAGTTTAGCCGGCCAGGGTTTGGCAGCAAGGTCTAATGTAAGCAATGACTGAGCAGCATTGCGGCACATTTTTCGTATTTGCAGCATTTGTGTGTAATGCTGCAAATAAATAATTCCGATGATTAGATTTAGATCAGGTTGGAGCAGAGTTTTTGGGTGAGGTGTGCATTTTTTAATGTGAATCATGGCAGAACGACTCTGGCAAAATGTTTTAAGCTGTGTTTAATAAGAATATTCATGAGCAGCTTTGGAATTTGTATTGGGTGTGTACATCAGAAAAGTTGTGTCATACAAATGTAATTACAGGTGGGTGATTTTGACAGAAATGTGGAACCATGATACTTCTAGTAATTTTCATGATACACAATATGTCATAGTATGTGTATCATCAAAAGAACAGCTGCTCCCAGAAGGAGGTGTGGGAGTGCAGTGCTGTTGGGAAGGAAGATAAAGATGACCAGGGTCAATAACTGATAATAAATTTAGACTGATATGATCAATATTTATTGAGCTACACATACAGAAGTCTCTCAGTATGGCGTCAGGTCACCATATTGGCTAACCCAACACTCCAGACGTCTCGGTATGGAGCTGTAGAGGTTCCTAATGGTGTCCTATGATAATCCATCCCATGCAGCTTGAATATTGACATGGTGTTAAGGTCAGTCGTTTTAATGGTAGTCCGGCATCCAGCCGTCTGCCATAATAACTATAAAGATGGCTCATGGGGGGTATCGCTGCAATCTCTTTCTATCCGACAGCATATCCATCAGCGTGCTATGGTAGTCTGCGCATGACTATATATTTATTAGACCATCCCGCTTCCCGAAGCCCTACTATGCGACCCCTCTCCAACTAGATATAGTTATTTTTGTAACCAGATAGAGCTTTGCCATTAACCAAATACCTTCAGTGCCTAAACTACACTGTCTTGAATTAAAGAAGAATCACAGATTAACTAGATGACTGTGTTTGGCAGGCCTAAGCGCACCAAACCAAGCCTCTCAGAGTTTCTCGAGTCGGAGGATGGGGAGCCCGAGCAGCAGAGGACGTACGTGAGCGGCCACAATCGTCTCTACTTCCACAGCGACAGCTGCATGCCCCTTCGGCCACAGGAGATGGATGTGGACAGCGAGGACGAGAGAGACCCCGAGTGGCTCAGAGAAAAGACCACCACAGTAAGAACATAAATATACATATATGACATGTTTAATATACATACTTGGAAGCTGTCTAGCTACTGCTCGGGTAGGCCATGACAAGGGCAGTACACATACACATATACAGTTGTGCACTGTAATCACACACGTTCATGTAATTCAAAAACCGGTGAAAACAATAGGAGTAACTTAAGTGGGAAATGAAGCTGTGTATCATCTACATACCAGTGAAAAAGGATATTGGACTCAACAGCAGCAGATATGACGAGAGCAGTAGCAGCTTAAAAGAGAGAATATAAAAATGTGTTGGTGTGCTGAATCGGTCCTCATTGTTGTTTCGTATTCTACAGCAAATTGAAGAGTTCACCGATGTGAATGAAGGAGAGAAGGAGGTGATGAAGCTGTGGAATCTCCATGTGATGAAAAATGGGTAGGTGTTTGAATTTTTGCTTTAAAAAAAACCCACTTGTGTTCAATCTTATATTCTATATGTGTTTCAAGTTTGTTTTATAGACACAGAACGTTTTTAATAGGACTGCTCTCTGAGACAAGTCAAATCACCAGTTGGAGACCCGACTAAAGATTCTTTAAGTCAAGCGGTCGAGAGCTGTTATTTTTGTCAGTCACTGTGGATTATAATAACAGGATAAAACACAAGCTTACAAAAATAAACAGGATCACATTTCAATAAGTTTAAAGATATAAATATGGGAAGTCTATTATACAAAGCTAAAATATATTATATATGGCTAATATGCCTAATATGAATAATTAATATAGTATGTTAATATAATATACTCTATTCTAGTGAGACCTGCTGGCATGCTGGATTATTAATCCATCTACATTTACTTTTTTATCCTGTCTGTTATTAGAGGTTTATATTCAGCTGCATTTTCATTTGAGGAATTCTGGTTTGGAGATATTTGTACTTGTACTGATCAAGTCCGTTTTTTCTGCCACCACGCACACAATGTCAAAAGAACTAACGATCTCCTCATTAAGTCCAACCGCTCGACACGGTGCCTGTACACGAGACTCATAAACCGTATCACCTGTTATGCATGCCATTTGCTGATCATAGGTGTTCTGCATCTGTATGGAGTCAACACAGCACATTTCTAACCCTGTATCTGATCATATCACCCTACTTCTCCCTGTCCCAGATTCATAGCTGATAACCAGATGAACCAGGCCATCATGTTGTTCGTGGACACCTGCGGGCCACACATCACACGCAGGAACCTGTGCCGCAACTTCCTGCTGCACCTGGTCAGCATGCACGACTTCAACTTGGTCACAACGGCGACCATCGATCGGGCAATGACGCGTCTGCGCGAGATCCAGGCAGAGCTGCCGGAAGAGGAGGAGGGGCAGGAGGGTGTGGAAGCTGCCTGCAATGGCCATGCCGTTTCCTCAGGATTCACTCTCCATGGCAAACGCACCAAGAGCGCCGTCACAGACTGACCACCTGACTCAGGAGCTCAGACCATGCACACTCCGTACAGACCCCTCTAGCTCCTTCAGGAGCTCTGGAATCAACTCTGTGGTGCTTTAGGCATTCACCAAGCATTGCTGGAATTTTGGAAGTCACCAAAAACTCTGCTGTGCTTCTAGGGTTCACCACAACACTGCTGTGCTTCTAGGGTTCACCACAACACTGCTGTGCTTCTAGAGTTCACCACAACACTGCTGAGTTTCTAGAGTTCACCACAACACTGCTGAGTTTCTAGAGTTCACCACAACACTGCTGAGTTTCTAGAGTTCACCACAACACTGCTGTGCTTCTAGAGTTCACCACAACACTGCTGTGCTTCTAGAGTTCACCACAACACTGCTGTGCTTCTAGAGTTCACCACAACACTGCTGTGCTTCTAGAGTTCACCACAACACTGCCAGTGTTTCTGGCTGACTTCTCTTTTGCTTTGGTCACCCAAGGCTTGCTGTGCTAGTCTATAGCAGATTTCACCAGAGCTCTGCTGTGTCTGAAACCTACTGAATGCTGCTACTTGTACAGAGGCAGGAAGGCAGCCAGTCATGTCCAAATCTATAGTCTTTATAATACACTGCCTCCATGAGTCAGTTTCATGGAAGGCAGCGTAGATGTGTCCTTCACTGCCTTACACATCCCATAATACTATGTCTCAGTGCCAAAAAAACAATAGAGAACACGAGTACTGATACAGTAAAGAACGCTGCCTTTTGCAGACAGAAGGGCACCGAGGCAGCTGCCTTCAGTTTTGGGCACAGTTTCTAGAGTTCACCAAAAGTATACGACAAACCCCATTACCTGCTCTTACCTGCAGCATGTTTCAGTTTGATCAGTTTGCCACATTGCATGAACTTCCCTGTAACATTAAAAAATAATCAAATCAACAATCAAAAAATATGAATTTCTTTTAAATGCTTCTGGTCCAGCACGTCTAGTCCAGTTTGGAAACGTTTATGAAGTTTTTGATTTATTTACACTTTCATGTTCAACAAGAACAGGGTGTAAGGACTTCAGCACAGCTTTGATATGTTGAGTGTATACAGTGTTCATGAAAGTCTTCATGAAATCGTCTCACTTATTGTTTTTCACAGAAATCACTTCTGCTTGTAAAATACAGAGACTTTATTTATTCACAGAAACCGGTTGAGGGTTCGAGAAGGAACAGACGTATAAACAGATCTGCAAATCAGCTATTTTAGTATTCTAAAAACTGATATTCTAGAAACTCACCCGGTGTTCTATAATGCACAAAACTGTCTTGGTGTTCTGGACATGGTCTTGGTGCTCTACACAGCAGATCGTCTATTTTGGGCTTCTAGAAACTGATGTTCTAGAAACTCACCTGGTGTTCTATGATGCACAGAAACTGTCTTGTTGTTCTTGAATGTGTGGAAACTCCTGGTGTTCTCAAATGCACATCCAATGTTTTGGTGTTCTTGAATGTGTGGAAACTGAGCTGGTGTTCTAGAATGCACAGAAACTGTTTTGGTGCTCTACAGTGCACATCGACAATTTTGGTCTTCTAGGAACTGCCATGGTGTTCTAGAACGCACAGAAAGTAGAATGCACATCAACTACTTTGGCGTTCTAGAATGCCTGGAAACGGACCTGGTGTTCTAGAATGCCTGGAAACTGACCTGGTGTTCTAGAATGCCTGGAAACTGACCTGGTGTTCTAGAATGCCTGGAAACTGACCTGGTGTTCTAGAATGCCTGGAAACGGACCTGGTGTTCTAGAATGCACAAAACCTGTTTTGGTGCTCTACCGTGCACATCAACTATTTTGGTGTTCTAGAAACTGCCATGTTGTTCTAGAATGCGTGGACCTGGTGTTCTAGAACACACAGGAACTGTTATGGTGCTCTAGAGTGCGCAGTGCGTTATGTCAATATGTGAGTATCTGTAGAAGGGGAAACTGCTAGTCTTGATTATTTGTATGCATTTAATCATTTCTTTCACAGCGGGTTTGGTGCTCGTTTAGCGCTCGCCTCAGCGGCTGATGAGGCTGATGGATCTAGATTGTTAACAGTGGTTTTTCTTTCGTGCGTCAGACTTTATCAAGCGAGGGTCCTGTATGTTTTTATTATTGGCCCGTAGTTGTTTTAAATCATGTGGAATACGGTCTTTTTTAGAGAACTGCAGACGCCAACGACGGACCCTTCAGTGCTTCCATATCGCGGAACGTGGAGCGGTATGACTTTCTTTTCCGGCACCTTTCCTGTGTTACCAAGTACTCAGCAATATTACAACACGTGTTCATGGAAAGAGAACTGCGTCCCCTCTGCTGCCTTTAAAAAGATGGACATGTATATTTGGTAAAGGCACATTTGATTTATAGAGCGACATCGGACTGCTTTTGGAAAAGAACGAATGAGTGGATGGATGGGCGAACAAAACGAGGGACCACTGCCAACCCTTTCCAACAGAATTCTTTCCGAAACAACTGAACCCCGACCTGGGAATCCTGTCTGAGCAGTATATAAAGGACTATGGTAAACGTGTCATAGCATATGAGATGCCAAAGTATAAGACGAAGCCCCTTCTTATGTTTCAATATACCGTGTATATTTCAGTTTGTTCACTTTGCAGCGTTGCATAGGTTTCCCTGTAACATGAAAATATATGAAATTAAAATCTTGACTAATTTAGTGAAAACGATGCTTTTGGTGCATCATGTCATGTGTCCAACAGAGTGTTATTATACAGCTCTGGAAAAATGTAAGAGCTCACCTGTAGCTGATCAGTGTCTCTAGTTGTACAGGTTCTGGGTTTGTGTTGGTTCTGTTTGATTCTCTACACTACTGGAACCATGTCTCCCAAACTCCAGATCAGATATTGTATTAGATCTGTTTATTTAGAAAACCACTAATGACCTCCAGAAGCCTGTTTTTAGAACCATGCTCGCTGTGCGTCTCACCCCAGCCACCGCTCGCCAGTCTCTCTGTAGGTCACCTGAGGTCATCTTACGGTGGGTAAGGGACATTGGAGTGAGGTGGCGCTCATCACTGTCAGTAGAGAGTGGGTTTGGCCCTCTGCCAGTCTGTAGCTGTGTTGTCCTGTGTGTTTGCGGCTTGACCTTGTTCCTGTGAACCAGACGCTCACTGTATCTGCCAGTAAAGCTAGAACCCAACCTTCGGTTCCTCACTGAGAACCTGCTGTATGTGGAGATGCTGATTTGGGAAGACACTGGAGTGGGCTCTGATTTATTTCCAGAGCTGTATGTAAAAGTGTGTAACTGATTCTACACTCTCTTCTTCACAGTCTTTTGAATTGATCCTTTCTTTCTAGCACCGAAAGGGAGAACCAGGGGACAGCTGAAGGGCTGAGTCCTTTATTTCTAGGTGCAATGTCACAACGTTTATGTCTGGCCAGAGCTGCTTTAACATTTCCCCCAGATCTGGCACTGATGATGGGAGATTTGGACCACTGCACAAAGTCTTCTCCAGCACATCCCAGGGATGCTCAGTGGAGTTCAGGTCTGGACTCTGTGGTGGCCAATCCATGTGTGAAATGACGTCTCATGCTCCCTGAACCGCTCTTTCAAAATCTAAGACAGCCGCCTCTCTTCTTACCCTGATCCCCCATCACCCTGGAACAGAGTAAATCTGAAATCATCAGACCACATGACCTTCTTCCATCGCTCCAGAGTCCAGTCTTTATGCTCCCTATCAGACTGAAGCCGTGTTAGCTGGTTAGCCTCAGTGACGGGTGGTCTTCTGAAGGCTACACAGCTGTTTAGTCCCGATCCCTGGAGTTCCCTTCACACTGTGCGTATGGAGACGCTCTTTCTCTCACTGTTAAACATCTCCCTGAGTTCTCCTGCTGGTTCTCTACCATCTAAATCACCACAGGATTTAGATCGCCCAGCACCATCACCCAGGATTCTTTTCCGACCACATTCCTTCCTGGAAGATGATGTCCCTCCACCGTCCTTCTCCTGTTTAATAATGCTAGGACAGGTCTAAACCTGAGTTTAGTAGTTCTAGTTCCTCCTTAGATGATCTCTCTGCTGGATGATGTTCATCTGTTTCAGAAGGTCAAATTATCATCTTTCCACCACCACAGGACGTGCCTATCCACATGGTTGTTTAACAGATAAGAATCTACTCACTGTACCAGTTTGGGTTAAATACCTGGTTTACCTTTTTATGCAGTTTTTATCTCTTAAAGGAGCAGCGTGTAACCTCTAGCGGTAAACCTGAGCGGTTCTAGCTAGCATGCTCATATTGTTATCTGTAGACTGTACTAACAAGAAGCTGGTGAATAAGCAGAGGGTTCCTGCTCTTCCATTTACGGTAGGACGAGAAAGCAGAAGGTGAGCACCAGAATGTAAACACTGAGTCTTAAAACCCGCTCTTCACGGTCAGTGTGGTGTGTCTACTCTGGGCTACAGTAAAACATAGCTGTGGCAGCCTCTGTTGGAAGATGAGCCACTACTATCCTGAGATGAAGGCTGATCCTAGGCTAACAAAAACGACTTGTAGTTACAGGTAATTCTACACTAATGAGGACCTAGTTCTGTATATGATATTACCATTTATGATAATAGAGCCCCCTATAAATCTTACACACTGCACCTTTAAATATTATGGGGACTAAATATAGTCGAACAGTGTAAAACATGAAAAACACACGAACGAGCGAAGAAATAAGCCTGAAAAAATAATGTGGTCGTTTAGAGATGTATGTTTTACAGCGTTAGGCGCTTGGTGGGCGTGTTCTTTTAGCGACGCTGGTCGCGTCATCCTTGTTCCGCGTTCTGATTGGCCGCTGCAGTGAGGGCTCGTTTTGGCGCCGAGTGAATGAGGAACAGAAACGGGATGTAGGAAGGCTGAACACAACTGTGGGGCGTTTAGCGCTCAGCTCAGCTCGATGGAGGACAGGTGAGGTTCACCTAGACTGACCCGATAGGTAAACCGTGTTTAATTACTCGACACCGATGGGCTGGGTAAATTAGCACGTGACCCGGAGTCGGATACTGCAGAAATGAGCTCCAGGTAAGACTGGGAGATGTGTTGGGTATGCCTGTGTGCAGTGATGTGTGTTACCCTACATCTCCACCAGCACCATTAGAAACTCCTGCATTGTGCTGTCACTAACTGGCCACTTTATTAGAAACACCGGCCCGGTGCTTTCACGGAGTGGCCATTTTATTAGAAACACCTACCTGGTGCTTTCATAAAGTGGCCACTTTATTAGAAACACCTACCTTGTGCTTCCACTAACTGGCCACTTTATTGGAAACACCAACCTGGTGCTTTCACTAAGTGGCCACTTTATTAGAAACACCTACCTTGTGCTTCCACTAACTGGCCACTTTATTGGAAACACCTACCTGGTGCTTTCACTCACTGGCCACTTTATTAGAAACACCTACATTGTGCTTTCACTCACTGGCCACTTTATTAGAAACACCTACCTGGTGCTTCCACTCCCTGGCCACTTTATTAGAAACACCTACCTGGAACTTTCACTCACTGGCCACTTTATTGGAAACACCTACCTTGTGCTTCCACTAACTGGCCACTTTATTAGAAACACCTACCTTGCACATAGTATACACCAGCATGATGAAGCCATTAAAGGAGGGGTTTCTAATAAAGTGGCCAGGTAGATGAGTGTACTCTAGTGTCTACATCTTTCAGTAAACGCTTGTTGGTCCTCTTGTCTACAGGCTTCCACAGGGCCTGTGAGCACGAGGATGGTGGACCTGTTGGGACGACTCTGCTGCTGCGTCCCTCTTACAGATGGCTCTGTGTGAGGAGAAGTTCCTCTCAACCAGGTCTGCATGCACCACACAGGGCATCGCTGGTGCTGACCCACTCGGGAAGGTCCAGGAAAACAGCAGCGAGGTCCAACCAAAGGTCAACAGACTGAAACGACAGAAGAGGTCTGCGGGGAAAGAACCCCCGGCCGTGATCAGGACTGGGGGCGATGGGCTGTCACTCAACTCTAACACCTGTTCAAAGGCAACAGCCACATCCACCAAGGACGTAAAGCAAAGCTCACTGTGTCCTCTGAAGGAGGGCGGTGGACAGTGTCCTCCACCAAAGCTCGGCCTGTTACCTTTGAAGAGGTCTCTGAAGCAAAGCAGGCTTAACCTGAAGGTGATCGAACCCAGCCGTGATGAAGCCCTGGGCACCAGCGCTGCAGACCCGGAGACGGACATCATTGACCTTTGTGAAGATGAAGAGACCCGTGAACATGTTTCAGTGACACGCTCAGGACGTGTGACCGGACAGAGAGGCTGGGATGACCCACCACAAGACTCAGTGACCCAAGTCATCAGGACCAGGAGGGACGATGGTGACGTCCAGCCACTTGTGCCCATGGGTGGGATTCAGAAAGCATCCCGCTCTCATGGCTGCTGTTCCAAATCAGAGAGGAGCCGCAGAGACACGGCGAGTGTGTCAGTAAGTACAGTTCTGGTTCTAGTTCTAGTCCTAGTTCTAGTCCTAGTAATAAAAGACATGAGCTTTGAAGATGAGTGGTACATTCTTCTTCCAGACTGCAGGAAGGAGGGAAGGATTCTCAGTGAAAACCTGTGAGGCACTGCTGGAGCTCATTCAGAACCAGAACCAGCGCTTCCCAGTCCACCTGTTCTTCACCCTGCTGCTGGAACTGCGGAACCAGTCCGAAAAGCCTTTAGCCAGTCACGGTGAGACACTGTACACTGTACACACCTCACACCAAACCCTCTCTCCCTCACTCTGTACACACCTCACACCAAACCCGCACTCACTCACTCTGTACACACCTCACACCAAACCCGCACTCACTCACTCTGTACACACCTCACACCAAACCCTCTCTCCCTCACTCTGTACACACCTCACACCAAACCCGCTCTCCCTCACTCTGTACACACCTCACACCAAACCCTCTCTCCCTCACTCTGTACACACCTCACACCAAACCCTCTCACACACACTCTGTACCTCATCACTCCCACACCTCACACACAAACCAAACCCTCTCTACACACCCCACACAAACCCCTCACTCTGTACACACCTCACACCAAAACCCTCTCTCACTCAACTCTGTACACACCCACCTCACCACAACACCTCACTCACTCACACTGAACCCACCTCTCACCAAACCCGCTCTCACTCACTCTGTACACACCTCACACCAAACCCTCTCTCCCTCACTCTGTACACACCTCACACCAAACCCTCTCTCCCTCACTCTGTACACACCTCACACCAAACCCTCTCTCCCTCACTCTGTACACACCTCACACCAAACCCTCTCACTCACTCTGTACACACCTCACACCAAACCCTCTCTCCCTCACTCTGTACACACCTCACACCAAACCCTCTCTCACTCACTCTACACACCTCACACCAACAACACTCTCTCTCACTCACTCTGTACACACCGCACACACAAACCCGCTCTCACTCGCTCTGTACACACCTCACACCAACCCCCTCCTCACTCACTCTGTACACTCACTCGTACACCTCACACCAAACCTTCTCTCCCTCACTCTGTACACACCTCACACCAAACCCTCTCTTCACTCACTCTGTACACAGGAACCTCACACACTTGTAAACCCTCTCTCCCTCACTCTGTACACACCTCACACCAAACCCCACTCTCACTCACTCTGTACACACCTCACACCAAACCCTCTCTCCCTCACTCTGTACACACCTCACACCCACCCCACTCTCACACACTCTGTACACACCTCACACCAAACCCTCTCTCACTCACTCTGTACACACCTCACACCAAACCCTCTCTCACTCACACCCTCTGTGTACCACAACCTCACACCAAAACCCTCTCTCACTCACTCTGTACACACTCACACACTCACACACCAAACCCTTCTCTCCCTCACTCTGTACACACCTCACACCAAACCCTCTCTCCCTCACTCTGTACACACCTCACACCAAACCCTCTCTCCCTCACTCTGTACACACCTCACACCAAACCCTCTCTCCCTCACTCTGTACACACCTCACACCAAACCCTCTCTCCCTCACTCTGTACACACCTCACACCAAACCCGCTCTCACTCATTGAGGACCTCCTGACTTTGTGTCCTTCAGGGACAGAAACGAGTGCTTCCTGTCCTGATCCGGGCTCTGAGAAGAGGAAACAGGACCCAGAGTTTCTCCATGACGTCCAGGTGCCGAAACGCCAGAGACCGAGACCAGACCGGCCTCACGTTGAACCTGCTGGCAGGAGTCGACTGAGCGTGAGCCGGAGGAGGAAGCAGCAGGACACACCTCCACCTGCTCCGAGCGCATGTTCGGCTGGGGAAGCCAGACCGCAGGAGTGTGAGGTTCTGTGGACGGATAAATATCAGCCTCAGCACTCGGAGGGAGTCATCGGGAATTCCGGCGCAGTGAGGAAACTGTGCAGGTGAGTAGAGCAGCCTAAATCGATACTTCATTAGTGCTACTGATAATGAGTTTCCCAAAATACCTTGAGTAGAAGTATCCACAGACAGACCGTTCCTAGTGGTGGTGAAGGTAACCAGACATCCCCTCTAAAAGCTCCCTCACAGGAAGTTCCTACAGGAGGTGGTTCTGAATACGCTGCCTGATGTCTGAGACGCTGTTTATGATGGTGTTGAGAAGATCTCAGCCTTAAACTCCATTCATGGTGGAGGGATACATGCTGCAGGGCGCTGTGAGGTCAAATAGTCCCCCAAAGGAACTTAGTATTTCCAGGTTTTCCAGATTTCCATCATCAACATTCCGTACACACTCAGAAGACACATGTAGTTTAGATAAATAAAGCGTCTATATGTGTGTTCTAGACATGGAGAACCCTGGTTCCCATCACCACCACTGTAAGAACATCTAATAGAGCTTATTAGTACATCTAGCATCTCTCCGCCCTAGACCTGAAGACTTTACAGACCTGTTCTTCTCTTTTTGGAATTCTGTGGTCTAAAATTAAACACTGAATCTCTACGGCTGGAGCTCTGACCAATCACAGAGCAGAACAGCTTTCAGATAGAATTAAATTAATAATGACCAAACCATATAAACCAGATCCCTTTACTAGGCTGCGTTCACATCACAAGACTCAGATCCCAGATCCGATCTCACCAGCATGATGGTTCATATCCGTGCAGGTAAGTGACTCGGATCTGACATCAGTGTGAACGAACCCACATCCTGAAACGGCCCATACGCTGCAGTAACATCATGTGAGTCAACCATGTGGGTCCTGAACAGCAAACTAACCGGCAGATGGAGCTTGAGACGCTTAGCTCTGATCAGCTTTCAGCTGGAGCAGGATGGAGATGAAACAGGGACCGCTGTGTAGCATGTCCACTGTTTATTGGCTCCAGCTTCACATTCCGGAGAAACAACCCACATAAACTTGATCTGAGCGTTCTATTCACGTCGCATACCTATGAATCAGACTCTCATCTGATCTAGGACCACATTAGAAAGTGACCCAAATCTGATTTGAAAAGACTGGACTTGACGTGTGTCACCTTACGGCTGGAAATCAGATTGGACACACTTGAGCCTGGTCATGTGACGCCACAGCGTCTCAGACCTTCATGAATCAAAGCTCTGGTTCTTTAAGGTCCATCAGCCTGTTCTAGTTCTGCAGTTCTGTTATCGCCATCAATTACAACCTCTCCGTTTCTGGCTGTAACAGCTGGCTGAAGGAGTGGAGGATGCGAGCAGATGTGGAGGAGAGAAGGAAGAGACGAGAGGAGCGACGCAGGATGCAGGAGGAGGGCAGAGGTAACACACACACACACCAGCACATCCCCCATCAGTCTGAAGAACCGTTTCACCTGGCAATGAACCAGTTAGGCATGCAGAGGGTTCTGTATAGAACCACGGACCCGGCTAAAGCATGCTGTTTAAGTGTAACGCTGGGACTCCCATTAGTTTTGGCACCCCAGCAGGAGCTGAGCACTACTAACAGATGGCTTGTAGTTTGGTCATACGTGTAAAGACGCCACAGTAGTACTACGATGTTCAGCGCTAACGGGGGTCTTAACTACCATCCTGCACCTTTTGCAGGGGGGTAACGTGGACTAGGGCTGAGGCAGTACAGATAGGTTTTGGTGGTTTGGCAGCTTGTTGCCACCTTACTTCAGACGAAGGTTCCGGAAAGCCACGGTAGACAAAGTCACTAGTCTTCCTCAGCTCACTCACGAAGAGCTCTTCGTCATCCGCCAAGCCTGATTTACGATGGTGGATCAACTTACACCAGCAAAGACAGAAATTAACAAATTTCTGTGATGGCGGTAATGAGTTCAGAAGCTCTGAGGTCAGAGCTGTGACCAATCACAGAGCAGAGCTGCTCTCGGATGGAATTCAACATTAATAAGCAACTATAAACAGCTAAAACACATAAACCTGATTTACTAATTACCCTTTACTCACTAATACACGTTAGGAGCAGGAGATGAAGTGTACTGACTTGGTGCCCGTGTCTGAACGCACATCTCATTAACTCTAGAGCTGTCAGGCTGCGTTCACGTCACAGGCCTTGTTGCACAACTCCCAGTATTCCCTCAGATCCCATCTCACCAGCATGATGGTTCATACGCACGCAGGTAAGTGACTCAGCTCTGCCCTCAGTGTAAACGAACCCACATATGAACATCCCAATCAGTGCACCACATGAGTCATGAACGGCTAACTCACCAGCGGGACGAGCCTGAGATGATCAGCTCCCATCAGCGTTCAGCTGTTCGTTACTGGAGCGGGATGGAGATGGAAAAGGGTCAGTTTATTTTCTCCAGCTTCATATTCAATAAGGAACACATGAAATCCAGTCAGAGTGTTCACAACACTGTCGCATGCCCATGAATCGGATTCATATCTGATCTATGACACTGCAGTATCATGGTAACGCTGTGACCGTGGAGATACCACTGGGTTTTATGAATCCGGCTGGGTGTCACTTTTATCATCATCTCTCTCCTCATATGTCGTGTCCCTCCTGTGTGCAGAGTCATGGGACTGTGGGGATTTCGAGGGTGAGCTGGTGCTGGCGGACCGAGAGGCGGAGCTGTGTAACACTGTGCTGATACAGGGACCCACAGGGGTCGGGAAGACCGCGGCTGTGTACGCCTGCGCGGAGGAGCTGGGCTATAAAGTAGGCAGCCTGTTAAATTCACGTTGTTGTAATTGGAAGCGGTTGTTACGGTGACGTCATTAACACGGTTAAAGAGCTGGTATTGGCTCATACAGGGGGAGATTAGCGTCAATCGCTCCTTATGCACGTATGGATCTTTCGGGAGGCTGCAGTGACTGGTTTGCTTCCTGAGCCATGAACAGCACCACGTTTAGTTTCTTACCTGCATCTTCTAATTGCATGAACGGCACTGCACTGCTTGGCCCCACCCACTTAGCACCAATGGGCAGGGCTAAACAGCAGTAGGTAGCATGGGCCTGTATTTGTAGTAGGTTTAAGGGGCGGGGCTAATCTGCCATACAATGAATTTGCTGTAGGCTGTCCTCCTACCTCCTCTGCAGGTGTTCGAGGTCAACAGTTCATCTCTGCGTAGTGGTCAGACTGTCCTCTCTCAGCTGAGAGAAGCCACTCAGTCTCACCAGGTGGGGGCGCTGCGGTCCGACGCCACAAGGCCAAGAAACAGCCACAGCACAGACCCTCCTGCAGCATCTACAGGGGCATCTAGTGAGTTTACTGAGCACTGAGCCAAGTTCTAATAACATTAAACCAATTTTTAAAAATAAAAAAAATATAATAATATTAATAATAATAATAATAATAATAATAAGAGAATAATAAATTAATCTAGTACAAACCAGGCTAAACGGAACATTTATCTGATGTTCACTTGATGTTAAATATTAATGACCCAGTGATGTGCTGACCTTTACTTCACCGGTTCAGTACTCTTGGTCGTATGACAGGTTCGCTGCATGTTGCTGTGTGTGTTTCAGGAGAAGATGCTTCCAGACGACCCCTCACGTCCCGCAGAAAGACTCCCTCCAGAAAGAAACGTGCTGCTCCACCGGCTGTGACGCTCAAACACTTCTTTCAGAGAACTGACCGGCCTGTGGACAGAAGCACCGGTCCTCCTCCAGACCTAGCTGGTACTTCTACAAAAGGCAAATATGGCAAGAATAGAATATCTGACCAGCTCCTCATATCTACACTCAGTGTCCATCTGTTTACCTGTGTACTGTATTACCCTGTTCTTCACTGGTCAGGACCCCCACAGAGCAGGTATGATGTGGGTGGTGGGTCATTCTCAGCACTGCAGTGACACACACAGTGGTGTGGTGGTGTGTTAGTGTGTGTGGTGCTGGTGTGAGTGGATCAGACACAGCAGTGCTGCTGGACACATCAGTGTCACTGCTGGACTGAGAATCATCCACCAACCAAAAGTATTCAGTCAACAGCGTCCTGTGGGGCAGCGTCCTGTGGGGCGGCGTCCTGTGGGGCGGCGTCCTGTGGGTAGCGTCCTGTGACCACTAATGAAGGACTAGAGGATGACCAACACTGCACTGTGCAGCAGCAGATGAGCTATCGTCTCTGACTGTCCATCTACAAGGTGGACCAGCAAGGTAGGAGTGTCTAATAGAGTGGACAGTGAGTGGACACAGTGTCTCAACACTCCAGCAGCACTGCTGTGTCTGATCCACTCACACCAGCACCACCCACACTAACACACCACCACCACGCCAGGGTCACTGCAGTGCTGAGAATGATCCACCACCCACATCATACCTGCTCTGGGGTGGTCCTGTGGGGGTCCTGTCCTTATCCGCTGATGTTATCAGCCCGAAGATGCATCAGTCCGATCATAGGTCTGTCTGTGTTGCTCACTCATGTATAATGTTTCTCTCCCCTAAGCAGGTTCTAGTGAAGCCGGACCTGATGTGCTGAATGAGCCTGACGCTAAAACCTCCACTGAAGAAGACGTACTGAGCGCAGAAGCACACAGGACACCTCCAATTTCTCTCATACTGTTTGAGGAGGTAAAGAGATGTTACATAGGCTACAGGATACCTAACATAATCAGAGACATTGTTAAGGCATTCATAATCTATAGAGATCAACATATCAGAGTAAAGGCTTCATCGTGCACTTTATAAGCTCACCAGTCAAAAACTGAACCTCCTTACGTGTGGTTGGTGTAGCTCAGTGGGTAACACCGCTACCCACTAGGGACCCACCACCACATGTGGGAGATTGGGGTTCGAATCCTGGTCTAGGTGGCTATGCTGTGCTACACCAATAAGAGTCCTTGGGCAAGACTCCTAACACTACACTGGCCCACCTGTAATATGATTACCCTTGTAAGTCGCTCTGGATAAGAGCGTCAGCTAAATACCATAAATGTAAATGTAATGTAAATGTTTAAGGTGGTAGTACCTTCAGGCTGCTGCAGATGGTGCTGCACGAGGACAATGGGGCTACTATAAATACCAGCTGAGTGTTAGTGATGGGATCCATAGATTGGGAAGAGGTGCTACAGTGCAGGGAATGTCTCGCTCCATGTGTGGAAAATGACTCCAGAGCAGATGTTAATGATTGGCTAAAAGGAGGGACTGCATGTGGGCGTGGCCAAAGACCATAGTGTGAAGGAAGTAGCTGAATCTGCAGGTGTATGGAAGCGTATGGTCATACGGGTCTACCAGCAGTGGATACAATCCCAGCCTACAGGGAATTCTCTTCGGAATGGTGCCAGGGAAGGCCTCCACCAAATCTGGACCACCTGACCAGTTCTCTGATATGAGGGTGTCTGAATACTGATGTGGCTACATCCAGAACCTGGTCCAGTACATGCCCAGTCCAGTCCCAGCTGTTGTTGGTGCTGGTGGAGGTACTACAGGCTAGTAGGTACATGTTACTTGATGTCTAATGTCGTCTCCAGGTCGACGTCATCTTCAGTGAGGATGTGGGGTTTCTCGCAGCCATTAAGACCCTAATGACCACCACTAAGAGACCCATCATACTGACCACTAACGGTGAGTTCTGTGTGCTGCAGAAGACTCATTTAACACCGTCTGAACGTCTTTGTGTTCAGGAAGTAACTGTGCAGCTCTAATCCTCCACAGATCCGCTGTTCAGCCAAAGCTTTAAAGGCCGCTTTGAGGAGATCCGTTTCAAAGCTCCTCCAGTGGTAAGTGCTCAGCAGTCTGCACAAGCTCTACCCCACTGGTTTCAGTTCCACTGGAAGTCAGTGGAACCAGATGTTTACCTCCCATTCTTCTTCCTTCAAGACTGATACGTGTGAGGTTGTGTTGAAGCTGCAGGGAACTCAGACTGGATATCCAGATCAGCTCTTTTGATTTGACTGTACTGGACTGTTAGCTGTGTGTGTCCAGACATAACTCTGTCTGCGTAGGTTGCTGTGGTAACGATAAAGCTATCGGTAACTGTGCAGCCATGCTGGTGACGTGGTTTTCATACATGGGAGCAGGAGGAGGTGCATCTCTCTCCAAACCCTTTTCGTCATTCTGGGTTAGACAACGATGTCACCGTTTGGTTGTGAGTGATCCAGGACACACATTGAAATCCAGATTGAGCCATATCCCAAAAAGATCTCTGTGGAATTTTATTCCAAACCACCGTCAAATGGGTCGAATCAGAAATCATATTTCATGGGACTTATCGCGGTCCAAAATTCAAAATCAGTCTGGAGACAATCTGGATATGCCAGAGGCTGGGTTTGGACTGGGAGCCTGAACACGGCCTCAGTTCACAGTGGTTTTGATGACAATCCAGAAGAACTACAGAATATGAAACCAGTTTTCTGCTCACTGGGGAGTGAATTATGAGTTTTGAGACTGATATTTACATAAACTATATATTTTTATTTCGGACAGTGGACTTGACAGTGTGTGGAACGATGCAGGTGTGGTGGAAATGCACTGGCCAGTCAGACCATGTGGTCAGAGCCCTTAACCCTAATGAACTCTAATGTCCTATGTTTGTTCATCCCTGAAAGGGGACCATCAGAAGCTACCTGCAGTGTTTGGGCATGGTGGAGGGTGTCAGGCTAGACCCGGCTGACCTCAGCGTTGTGCTGGCGGAGTGTGAAGCAGATGTGCGGAGGAGCGTGCTGGAGCTGGAGCTGTGGATGCGCAGCGGCGGAGGAAGAACTCTCCGTCACGTTCAGAACATGGCCCTGATGGTGAGTCTGATCTCGGGTTTCACTGTCAGACGTTTAGCTGCATACTGAAGCAAGTGAGAGCTTTTAGAATGAGACAATGAGCCAATCAGAGGAGAGCTCATTTACATATGTTAGTCTTAAAGGCTGACGGATTCAGAGAATGGCCCACGACTGCTTGGATAAGTCTAACGCTCAAGTTAAATGAGGTTTTGCCCTCTCCTGTGAAGGTACCATCTTGGAGATGCTTGTTTCTCCTCAGGCAGAGGCGGTTTGCCGTTTCCCCAGCCGTCCAGTCGTGCTGGGATGTTGGAGGTAATGGGTGTGAAAGGGTGAATCTGAATTTCCCTGAAGTGAATTCTGTTGTGTTTGGTTCCTCTGGCTGTTTCAGTGCAGGTCCTGGGCTGAGCTGGAAAGCACTGGGCGTTCAGATGTCTTGGTGGAGATTCGGAGGATGGGCCACGCCCTTTTCTACTCAAACCTGGACCTTCTTTTTGCTCCGCTCTCCAAAACCCCCCGAAACATGAAAGAAGACACTTTTAAGTCGGACAAAAAGAACTCAGAAGCTTCGTCCAGCTTGAATGAGACCAGGGCTGTAAAGCTTTCCAGACTGAAAGTGAGGAAACACGGAGCTACTGGAGCGGAGCAGAGCAGGTCCTGCTCAAAGCATGGCCATCCGTCCGCATCTCCTGTTAAAGGTGAAGGCCAGTCGGGACGTTTCTCAGCTGGAGCAGGTTCGTCTGAGCTTGGGTGTTGCTGCCTGGACTCACTGGCGTGCTTTTTCGACACCATGTCTTTCCTGGACTCCTGGATATACAAGCGGCCACTGCAGGTAGGGTGCATTTAGAGCGAGCTGTGTACTCAACCTAACGAGAAACTGGAGAGCCATTTGAGCCTTCAAATATCATGGTCTTCATCCACATCTCCTCCCCTGGACTGCAGGTCCCGGGACCATGCCAGGATGGTCCACAGGGCTGGATGGGTGCCACTCTGACTGACAGTTTAGTGGACCAGCTGAGAAAGGAGGCAGTGGATCCACACCTGGAGCGCTCATACGAGTTCCTGGCTGTTTCGGAGTCTCTGGGGTTCCACCAGTGCAGAGCAGAGCTTTCTGAGAGGTGGAGAAAAGCTGAGCAGCTGAAGGAGGTGATGGAAGGAGAGAGATTTGCTCAGCTGATGGAGCATCTCGTCCTCCCTGAGTCATCTGAAGCCCCTGTCTCTATGCAGAGTAAACCTAGGTGAGGCTGTGTGTGGTCGTTTGTGGAAGGTTTGGTGTCTACTGTGAGCTGCTTTAGTTTTTAGCACTATATGAAAGCTATGTAACCTGCTCAGCCATAATATATATAAACCTC
This sequence comes from Prochilodus magdalenae, assembly GCA_024036415.1. NCBI lineage: Eukaryota > Metazoa > Chordata > Actinopteri > Characiformes > Prochilodontidae > Prochilodus > Prochilodus magdalenae. Next base: position 193,351 of record JAMWET010003864.1, read on the forward strand.
ATCTTATCAGCTCCACTGACCATACAGGACACTCTGTAGGTGTACAGGTCCAGACTGTAGTCCATCTGTTTCTCTGTGTACTGTATTACCCTGTTCCTCAATGGTCAGGACCCCCACAGGACCCCCACAGAGCAGGTATGAGGTGGGTGGTGGATCATTCTCAGCACCGCAGTGACACTGACGTGGTGGTGGGGTGTTAGTGTGTGTGGTGCTGGTGTGAGTGGATCAGACACAGCAGTGCTGCTGGAGTGTTGAGACACTGTGTCCACTCACTGTCCACTCTATTAGACACTCCTACCTTGCTGGTCCACCTTGTAGATGGACAGTCAGAGATGATAGCTCATCTGCTGCTGCACAGTGCAGTGTTGGTCATCCTCTAGTCCTTCATCAGTGGACGCAGGACACTGCCCCACAGGACGATGCCCACAGGATGATACCCACAGGACGCTGTTGTCTAAACACAGTTTTGGTTGGTGGACGAGTCTCAGTCTAGCAGTGACACTGAGGTGTCCAGCAGCACTGCTGTATCTGATCTGGTCCTGTGGGGGTCCTGACCATTGAAGAACAGGGTAATACAGTACACAGAGAAACAGCTGGACTACAGTCTGGACCTGTACACCTACAGAGTGTCCTATACGGTCAGTGGAGCTGATAGTTTTGTGGCTGATCATTGTTTAATGTTTATGTTCTTATGGTTCCAGTGTTGTCCAGAAAAGCAGAGAGGTCATCAACAAGGTTCTGGCAAGTAAGGCATTCCGTTACCATGGTAATAAGAAGGCGATTGCCATGGACTACCTGCCCACCCTTCGTTCAATAAGCAGAATGGAGAAGCAGCACAGCAGACACAGGTGATGTGTATGTGTATGTGTGTCTGTGTGTGTGTGTGTCTGTTCATGTATATTTGACTTAATTGAATTAAGTTAAACTGAATTATTACAACATTTACTGGTTTAAACGTCAAAATGCTAAGTACGTCTCAAATCAGCCCAGATAGCAGGATGGGCAGCTCAGGAGACAAATAAACCAATTAATTAATTTTAGGATCTGAAAGCTGCACTGCGTGAGTTTTGGGGATTGGAGTATTACCGTGTGACTGAGTGTTACTGGGTAGTGACATAACTGGGCCTTTTTCAGCCTGGCTGTATTAGCAGGCAAACAGCGCTGTACTGGTTTCAACATGACTATACTGCACACTGATCATCGAGAGGGAAACTTGTACCCAGGGGGAGTGGACAGACCGGGGTGGGGGTTGGTTTGTGGGTGGGTTTGACTTCGTGAGACATGCCGATGATTCGGGTATCATGATCAGTCGCACATCAGACGTGAGCCAGCACGGGCCCTAAGGATGCCCCAGGGCCATGAAGGGTCTGCAAAATCTGAACGAACCACAGAGAGAAAACCGATGAATTGTCTAACATACGGGGACTGACCCAACAGCCACGGTTGTGAACATTCAGCGGGTAGTGGTGGGCTCCGTGGGTCATCCTGTTGGTGCCGGTGCCAGCGCCATTGGCGGACAGCTGCATGACGCAGGTCATCTTCGGTGGCTAGTCCTGCTTTTGTCTTGGTGTTGACGACCGACATGGTACATGAACGATGTCGCTGTACTGTGTTACATAAATCCACTTGTATTCATGTAACACAGTACAGTGACATCGTTCATGTACCAACTGACTTCCAGTCTTAAAGAACCCTCACACCACTGAATGGTTCTTTACCAGTCTAAGGCTAGAGATACACTCTGCACATTCACATCCACATGATGGCTGCCTCGCGTATCCTGCGCCCCTTGGGTGCATCGGTTGTGGACGTCCTCAGAAATGACTGCTATGCGTTTGCAAAGTGTAGTACGCACACAAACCACTAGGGGCAGTGCAGCCACCCAGCAGCATCAAAAAAGCAGGAAGTCTGATGTGTCCCTGTTGCTGCTGCGACAGATGTGCTTGTCATGCTTGACGGGGGGTGAGAGATCAGTATTATTATACTGGTCCATGTGGAAACAGCATGATGTAAATTAGGGAGCTCTTTATGGCCAGTGACCTCTGGTCTGCCCTCTAGTGGGAGCCTCCAGTAACATCCATAGCATATAGGCATGTATGAGAACAGCTGGAGTTCACAACGCAGCTGGTTGTGTATATGAACACGGCCAAACAGGAAGTACATCTCTAGCCTAAGGGTTCTTCCCAGATCCTTTATGCTAGGTTCTTCATCTGAATTCAAAGTGTTGTTCTAGTGGAAGCCTTCAGGCACCGTTCAGACTGTAGACAGTGATTTGTCTGTATGTATTTCTGTGTAATGTGGATGATGCTCTTCTGTTACAGATCTGTACATTACTTGACTGATATTCTCCCCAAGAGCACTCTCAAACTGCTGACCTGGGATCGACGCTGACACTGTGCCTTCTGGACGAGTCTGTAAATAATGCTGATATTAATAATGGATTTACACACACAGAGTGGTAGAGTTATAATAAGTCCCTTTCCAGATATCAGCTGGCCAGCTCACTGTGAATTAAGATTTACACGCGTGTGAAATTCAGAGCTTTATTTATGTTGTGTTTTCTGACTCATCAATAGCACTGTACTGTGCAGATGATGTTAGATGAACAGCATCCTCATGAAGTACTCGAACACTGTTCCTGACCTCCTGTTAAATAAATATGAAATTTATACACTTTCCTTTCAGCACGCTCGGTTCTGCTGTGCATTTAAAAACTCTATCCTGTAATTAAGCAGCACAAACAGAGAGAACTGTACTAGAGTTGAGGTGGAGGATCGGTAGTCCGTCAGCTGGACAGTAGAGGTATGTGGTGAAGTCCATCTTTACTGCAGAAAAACGCCGGAACAACAGTTTCACAGTTCTGAAGGACTGAAGGCTGGAGACTTCCCGATCATGAAACGGCAGCTCTGTTCGTGGTGCCAGTCTAAACTGGTCGTTACCAGTCCACAATATTTCACCTGTGCTCTGCACAATGGATGGTGAGCCTGCAAAACATCAAAAGAAAATGTGAACTTGAATGATTAAAATTCATACAAGAAAAGAAATAGCTTTAAATAGCACTTTATAAATGAATAGAAGTCATTTCGCCCCCTATACTTCCTGTAGTGTATTACAGTCTGTCAGAATGAGCATGTGGGTCGTATCGCCCCCTACACTTCCTGTTGTGTATTACTGTCTGTCAGAATGACCGTGTGGGTTGTATCGCCCCCTACGCTTCCTGTAGTGTATTACAGTCTGTCAGAATGAGCGTGTGAAATTGGACATCCAGCAAACTTCATTCGTGAAAGGGGTGATCTGGTGCCACACCTACAGTGTGTTAGCGTCTAAACCTTTTCCAGTAATTTGTCACCGACCCCTTAACTCGACTAACTGCTGCAGTTTAGGGTCCAAAAACATTTCGGCTCCACTCACATGTCCGTCCGTCTGTCCTTCACTCTGCCAGCAGCTCGTAGAAAGCCACAGCCTGAAGCAGCGCGTCACACAGCTCCTCCCCTCTGTTCCTGCTGCTCATGTGGAACGCCCCCTGATACCTCATCAGCAGCTCTCTAGGGAACGTCACTCGTGGAGATTTCTTCGTCACAGACTCGGTCATCATCTGCCTGACTGTCTGAGCACCGCTGGTCCGACTCTCGCCCACCATCAGGCCAAAATGCCGGCCCACAGTGGTGCGCATCATGTTTAACACCTTTGGGGAATAGCCCGGCTCTCTCCTCGGGCTGAGCAGGGCGAAGAGCATGGCCTCCACCGTCCGCAGGTGAGCCATAACAGGGAACAGCGTTGTGTTCTGGAGAGATATGCCCGGCTTCTCCACCACGAACAGATCAGCGGCGGGCAGGTTCGATACCACAGCGGAGATCTGGGGCACAAAGCATAAAGAGGAGATAGTCCGGTATTCAGTACTGAACGTATCAGAGGACAGCAGTGTTAGCAAAGACCACAGATGCTGTGTTCACATGTTTGGGGGACACGAACAAGGCACTGGAAACGGACGTGTACCATTACCACCATTTCATTGATGTTGATTTAAACACAAACATGTGAACACAGCATGACAGCCACTCCCCACCCCTGGCCGGCCAACCGTGCTAAAGGGTGATTGATAACACTGAACAGTCCACCTCTACTGTGTTAAGTGAACATGCTTTTCCTGCAGTGCGAGTTCAGCTACTGTACATATGTGTCTATTATAACAAAACAAGCATAAACAACCTGATGGAAACCAGTCTTACATCTTCCAGATAACTGGACGCCATGTACGTCCCGGTCATGAAGTTACGGCACTCCTCCTGCTGCCACTCTAAGACGGTCATCGCCCGGTCCACATGAGTCCACGCTATTTTATTTGTGCCGCACACGATGGAGACGATAGAGGTGGCAGCCTGGGAATATAACAATACTAATCAGATTACACCCATCATTACACACACAGTGTGTACAGTAACTGTAAGTAGTGTGTTGGTGTACAGTAACTCAGTAAGTGTAATGTGTTAGTGTACTGTAAGTAGTGTGTTGGTGTACAGTAACTCAGTAAGTGTAATGCGTTAGTGTGCTGTAAGTAGCGTGTTGGTGTACAGTAACTCAGTAAGTGTAATGTGTTAGTGTACTGTAAGTAGCGTGTCGGTGTACGGTAACTCAGTAAGTGTAATGCGTTAGTGTACTGTAAGTAGTGTGTTGGTGTACGGTAACTCAGTAAGTGTAATGTGTTAGTGTGCTGTAAGTAGTGTGTTGGTGTACAGTAACTCAGTAAGTGTAATGTGTTGGTGTGCTGTAAGTAGTGTGTCGGTGTACAGTAACTCAGTAAGTGTAATGTGTTAGTGTGCTGTAAGTAGTGTGTTGGTGTACAGTAACTCAGTAAGTGTAATGTGTTAGTGTACTGTAAGTAGTGTGTTGGTGTACAGTAACTCAGTAAGTGTAATGTGTTAGTGTGCTGTAAGTAGTGTGTTGGTGTACGGTAACTCAGTAAGTGTAGTGTGTTAGTGTGCTGTAAGTAGCGTGTCGGTGTACGGTAACTCAGTAAGTGTAATGCGTTAGTGTACTGTAAGTAGTGTGTTGGTGTACAGTAACTCAGTAAGTGTAATGCGTTAGTGTGCTGTAAGTAGTGTGTTGGTGTACGGTAACTCAGTAAGTGTAATGTGTTAGTGTGCTGTAAGTAGCGTGTCGGTGTACAGTAACTCAGTAAGTGTAATGCGTTAGTGTACTGTAAGTAGTGTGTTGGTGTACGGTAACTCAGTAAGTGTAATGCGTTAGTGTACTGTAAGTAGTGTGTTGGTGTACGGTAACTCAGTAAGTGTAATGCGTTAGTGTGCTGTAAGTAGTGTGTTGGTGTACGGTAACTCAGTAAGTGTAATGTGTTAGTGTGCTGTAAGTAGCGTGTCGGTGTACAGTAACTCAGTAAGTGTAATGTGTTAGTGTGCTGTAAGTAGTGTGTTGGTGTACAGTAACTCAGTAAGTGTAATGTGTTAGTGTGCTGTAAGTAGTGTGTTGGTGTACAGTAACTCAGTGAGTGTAAAGTTTTTTTCCCCTATAAGTGACGGTTCCGGATATAAGGTTTGTTGTTATTCCTGAAGTGCAGAGGACTTGGGGATTTTCCACTATTCCCAGCCTTAAGCAGGAAAAACCGCCTTCCTGTTTTTTCACCTCTAAATGCGACTTGTCCACCAGCGGTCTGATAAATTTTGCAAACTGCAGTTTCTCCTTCCTCTTCTCTTTCCGCTCATCCGGGTTCAGGATGGAGTGGAACACAATGACGGCGCTCTTGTGTTTCAGCAGCGGCACGTTCACCACGCTCTCCAGATCTCTAAAGGGTCCGTTTCTGGTCCTGTACTCCAGTATGTTAACCAGTTTCCGTCCTCTGAGCAGCTTGACCCTGGTCAGGTCGGTCTCTGACCCCGTGTTGAGGAGCTTGAGGATGGTTGTCCGCTGTTCAGGGGTGTAGGACTCGTCCAGCGGTTTGGTTTCCTGCTCCGGAGCTTTACTGTTGAACGGCTCCAGGCCTGCAGCTGGGATTCGAGCGGCCCTGCGGCAGCATGTGCAGTACAGGGGGCGGAGCTTCACAGGAGGGCAGAGCCCTGAGTGACCTACAGAACACAGTCAAATAAGGGCAGTTTAATATGGATTAAAAATTAGCAAGATTAATAAACTCTGAATGTTTTAACAAATGGAAATAATTGTCTTTATTCTTATTTAGTTTTGAAAAAGGATCTATAGGTTATTTATAATTATAAATATAGGTTAAATAGGTGTATTAGAGACGTATTACGATATGTTTTGTAAACCTTTCTGTAAGTTTAATAACTGCAAATAACTAATTTAAATCAACTAAGATATTAATCAATGGTATTTGGATAAATAGTACAGTAAATTAATATCTAACAGTGCACATTCAATTTAATGTTCATTCTTTTATTCAAAATTTTATTTGGATTTTCTACTTTTGTGTTCAAATCTGTAGCCCATGTAACCAAAATTTAATAATTTGGTATTTAAAGGGAAACTCCACAACTTTTTTTTAATATACATAATTACATGATTAAGATACAAACAGACTCGTTCAGAGTGGTTTGGTGTGAAACACTCCATTCTAGAGAAACTTACTCCTCTAAAAGCTCCCTCACAGGAAGTTCCTACATGAGGTGGTTCTGAATACGCTGCCTGATGTCTGAGACGCTGTTTATGATAGTGTGGAGAAGATCTCAGCCTTAAACTCCATTCATGGTGGAGGGATACATGCTGCTGAGAACATCTGAACCACCTCACACCAAACCTCTCGATCACTCTGTTTACACCTTACACCAAACCCACTCTCACTCTCTTTATAACTGAAGTGGTTGGTGTAGCTCAGCGGATAACGCAACATGTGGGGGATTAGGGTTCGAATCCTGGTCTGGGTGACTGTGCTACACCAATAAGAGTCCTTGGGCAAGACTCCTAACACTACATTGGCCTACCTGTAACTATATTAAACTTGAAAGCCGCTCTGGATAAGACTGTCAGCTAAATGCCATACATATTATGTATTACACAGAAATTTCGAAAAAGTGGTGGTGTTCCCCTTTAAGTGATAAAAGTCATCGTAAAACTCAAAAAGACTTAAGCACGCATGCAACAATACATTACTTTACACTCCAAATAGCATTTTAATTTTTAAACAAATAGTTTTAAGTGACTAAAAAATTGTGTGAATTCCTAAATGATCTCTAATAACACTGTGCTGTACCTCTGCTAGCAGGCTAATGCTACAGCTGTAGCGTGTTTAAACCCGGTTTTATTGTCTTTACGCGCTTCTTTAATCATCTCTGGGCAAATTTAACTTTACCTCTGAGAAGCAGAGAAGACAGGAACCGTGTAGTGACCCACATCATCGATCACTAAACTAAAATACAGCTTAAACTACTGAAATTAAAACCCTCCATAGTCTGTCCTCCACGGCGTTCGAAATATAGTCCGGGTGGAATCCGCATGCCCGTGTTTTTGGTTCCGGGTGAGAACAGTTCCGCCTCAGTGTAGTTCCTCGGGCTGCCGTTTTACTTTCGATTCCTGAAAACTAAACCTGAAGTTATCCTACACCATGTCGGCAGCTCACGAAGATATCCTGAGGGTCGTGATCAACAACCTGAAGTGCTCCATTTGCTTTGAACTGTTCGAGGAGCCGGTCACTCTGGCCTGCGGTCACAACTACTGCCAGAGGTGCATCCAGAAACACCTGGACAGAGGAAAGAGGAACTGTCCTCACTGCAGGTTTCAGCTCCCAGCACAGCTCAAGCTCAGGAAGAATGTCACTCTTTCCAGCATCCTGGAGCTGCACGAGGCTGGAGGTCGTGACACCTGGAACCAGGTGTTGACCAAGACAGATCAGTGCTCCAGCTTCGAAAGAGAGGAGATGACAAAAGTGAGTTTCACGTCTCCTATTAGTCCTGGGTTCTGGGTTCTGTGCTCGACTAGTTTAGTCTTCTTTTTGTTTGTTTACATACTACACTCTTTGAAAGGAGGGTTCTTTAAGGGTTCTATAGTAAAGGTACTGGTTGTATGAGTTATATAAAGAACCATGCCTTAATGGTTCCTTACAGGTTGAAGGAGAATGTGTGGTTCTCAAGAAAATGGGATAATGGTTCTATATACCACCAGAAAGGGTTCTCCTATTGTGACAATGGCAGTATTGCAGTAATGGCAGTGATACAATAGCAAAACCCATTTGGTACTACAAAGAACCATTAAAAAAAAAGCTCCTATATAGAACATATACAACACATTATCCATCAATCTGATGAACCATATCACAGCACAAAGATGCTAATGGTTCTCTAACTATATTCGGTATAAGACAATTGTCTTCACTAAAGAACCCTTAGAGAACCCTCCAGCTTCTTCGTACCAGGTAGAGTGGGGGAAAAACACCTTCGATGTCAAGTTAATGATTGAATAGGTCAAAATAAAGACTTACTATGTTGAAATAATGACTTAATATGTCCAAATAAAAAAATATTATGTAGAATGAATGACTTCCTTAGTTCAAATAATTATTTACGATGTCAAAATAATACCTTGCTGTGTCAACATAATGACTTATAATGTCAAAATAATGATTTAATAAGTCAAAATAATTTCTTTTATGGTAAAAATGACTTAATGTTAAAAAAATGATTTGATAATGACTTGCTATATTGAAATAATGACTCTCAAAAATAATGACTTTATTATTTACATTTATGGTATTTAGCTGACGCTCTTATGCAGAGCGACTTACAAGGTTAATCATATTACCTGTAAGCCAGTGCAGTGTTAAGAGTCTTGCCCAAGGACTCTTATTGGTGTAGCACAGCCTAGTCAGTCAGCCCGGGATTCGAACCCCATTCTCCCACGTGTGGTGGTTGCTATTTGGCGGGTAGTGGTGTTACCTGCTGAGCTACACCATCCATATTAAGTCAGACAAATGACGTATTTTCAAAATAATGAATTAATATATCAAAATAATGACTTGCTGTATTGTAATAATTCTTTTCTGTGTCATAATAAAGGCTTACTATGTTTTTCTGACTTAATAGCTCAGAAAAATGACTTTCTACCTCAAAATATTGATTTACCATGTCGCAAAAATGATTTGTTAAAAATATTTATTAAAATAATTACTTGTCATGTCACAGTAAAGACCTTTTATCCCTAAATACCTACTCTCTCTCCTAAAATTTAATCAGAAATGTAAGTCGTTATTTAATATAGCGATAGAGAGAATTTTAGCGAGGGAAATCGGGAGAGGGAATCACGTGAAGCAGCATTGCTGCTGTAAAGCAGTGCTGAACTCGCGCCCCGCTGAACCTGCATTATGCTCTATATGGAGCCTCTATAATATTTCAGATGCTGTGTTTTTTCTCAGGAAGGTTTGGTGAGAAGGCTGGAGTTCCAGAAGCTGGAGGTCAGGAAGTTAGAAGCGCTCCTCTCTGAGCTGAGCCCCCAGGTAGGGACGGTCCAGAGGAGGCGTCTGGACTTCAGTGATATGTACATTATAGAAAGCGTATGTATGTGTATGTGACGGATGTGCTGGTGCTGTCACTCCCCAGGATGACCCCACGGTTATGAAAGAGGACGTTCAGACTGCTGAAGTGTTCAGTTGGTCGCAGGACAGTGGATTTGGAGCCTCCGACAGCAGCTCGTCCAGCCTGCCCTCAGAACCAGAGGACAGTCTGAACGGCCAGGTAGACCAGGTGTCCTTGTACTGGCGGAGCCTCGTGATGAATGATCGGGACTTTGGGAAATGTCTTTTATAGCTGCTCTTGTGATGTTTATGCAGGTCTTTGATCATCTTCTCTCATTATTTTTGTAACTGTGCGTTTACGACAGATATCAATATATGTAAATGAGCTCTGTTCTGATTGGCTGCTCTGTATCATGCCTAGTTTAAAAGCAGTCGAGTCTGAAACCCTCCGTATAACCTCAGTGGGAATGAAGGGAGCTAAACTGACGCGTGAAGCAGTTTTGATTTTTGTGACATCACAAATACAGTGAATTGAAAAGAGGCTATCCCTGCAGCTGAGTCCTCGTACACCGCGTGCTTGGACTGTAGACGGTGTGTTTAAAGATGTAAACTTGTATTATTATTATATTATTGTATTATTTATTATTTAAGTCTCAGTTTCCCGTATATGGGCCCTTTAACAGTAACAACTGTTCAGCTGAATTCATTTGATCCGTACAATGGCTTTAAATATGGCTCAGCCAATCAGACTTCAGCGCAGGAGCTCCCTGTTTTATAGGTGTGACTGTTATAGCTGACCTCGCTATCCGTTTGTCCTCCAGGCTGAGAGTGCACAGTCTGGTTCAGAGGAGGTTCCCAGGGTCCTGCTGGAGGAGACAGGTGCTTTTGCGGGTCTGCCCGGAGCCGGCTGTCTCTGTGGCTCTGCTGCAGTGGGGCTGAAGTTTGGAGAACCTGCAGGTAACACCAGGTCGCACCTAACTGGTTACTGCACTGTGAGCAGAATATGTGCTGTATATAGTGAAAGCATCATAACAGTTCAGTGCACAGTGTGCTAATTCTCTGGCACTACCACCAGCTACCACTAGGTGTCACTCTTGTAAAGCCTTCAGAGCCGCACATATCAAACAATAGAGAAGACTTCAGCCATGTTTGTGTTTATTTCATTGTTTATCAGCCTTATGTAAAGATATATGACTTCTGTGACATTAATGAGTGATGCAACAGTACAGTGCTAGAAAACCGAGGCTTTAAAATGACTGCTGCAGCTTTTTATTTCAGCTATGCTAACGGCTAACGTACATTAGTCCATGTTTATAAATAACAGTGAGTCATTAGATGTCCGAAGCTGCATCACCAGGTCTGTTAGAGATCAGTGAACACCTCTACACGCTTTGAGGAAGGTGGTGGTTTGAGAAAGCAGTTAGCCCCATGCTATTTGTTCCATTAGCATTGTAGCTCCAGGGCTAAAACAAAAAAAAGCACACCCCAGCCAGGTCAACATCTGCATTCGACTCTGCTTTAATCCCAATTCTTCTCCCCCCAGAGTTTGTGGTGCTGTCCTTCTCGCCTGCTCTGGGTCACAGACGTTTGACCTTCGTCCCAGAGAGACGGAAGATGCATGTGAGGACATCCCGCTCGCCGATGACCCAGAACAACCGCTTCGATGCCTGCCAGTGGATGGCGAATCAGCAGTTTTCCTCAGGGAGGTACTACTGGGACATGGACGCGTCTCAGTGCTCCTCCTGGGCCGCTGGGGTGGCATATCCGGACCTGGGCCAGAAAGAGAAACTTGGCAGGAGCTCCTCGTCCTGGTGCATCGAGCGGAGCAGTGGCCGACTGAGCGCCTGGCACAACAACGTAGAGACTCCTCTCAAACAGGGCTGTCCCGAGAGCATCAGGGTTCTGCTGGACATGGACAGTCGTCATCTGTCCTTCTGGAGCGTGATGGATGAACAGGAAGAGCTCTACAGCATCCAGCCGGACTTCCATGGCCCAGTGAGACCCGTGTTCTGGCTGTTTGGGACGCAGCAGAGAAACGCTCTGACCTTTCCTGTGGTATACACATGATCAGTCTCAGCAGACGCTCGCACACTTTGTCCACAGTCGTCTCTTTATTGCGTTGTCTTGTCTTTTGTCTTGTCTGTGGATTGACAGTTAAGCCAGTTCAAAGGCTCATATCATGGAGGATATGGATCATTAAATGGCACGTCTATAAAGACTACATGAAAGTATCAAAATATCGGCTCCCGGTTCATATGACCCATAAACCAACCTGCCATTTTCATAATCCACTGTTTTTGTGATGTCACAAATACCAGCGCATTTGGTGCATCCCCCTATCCAGTCCACAGCAGTTGTAAGGTGTTGAAAGTTATGGAGATTATTCAATAGAGAGCAGCCAATCAGGAAAGAGCTCATTTGCATATATCTGTCTTAAAGGCACAGTTACCAAAACTAAACAGTTGGTTTAATGGTAAGAGACGAATAGAGCTTATGTTAAAATGAGTTGTGGCTGGGTTTTGGTCCATAAACTAAAAAATCTACATCATAAAATGTATAATAAATAAATAAATAAATAAATGTGTAAATATGTGTATGTGTGTTTATATATGTACAATGTGTATTTATATATATATATATATATATATATATATATATATATATATATATTTATATATATAATGATATGATATGTATTTGTATATATATATATATAATATGTGTATGTATATAGACGTCCCCTTGGTAATGAATATCCTGCTTGATGTTTTGGTCTACAATATATTTTAATCAGTTAATTGTAATCCATTCATGGTGGAGGGATACATGCAAGGTGTAGTGAGGCATAAAATAGTCCCCTAAATATTTATTTTAAAAAGACTTATTCATTCCAGGTTTTCCAGATTTTCCCGGCATCAACATTCCACATAACCCAGTAGACATGTTTAGGTTCACTGGTGGTTTAGACAGCCAATAAACTGTCAATATGTGTGTTCTAGACACGGAGAACCCTGGTTCCCATCACCACCACTGTAAAGAACATCTGAACCACCTCGCACCAAACCCCTCTCACTCACTTTTCTCAACCACTGAAGGGAGGATAAAGTTTTGGTGGAGTTTGCTTTGGCACCTTGTTACATATAGCCTTTATAATTATTACAGCCATTATTAATATTAAGTCTGTTTATAGTCATTATGGCAGATATTAATTTTAATGCATTTATTATGATATATTATTTGCAGTTTCCTCTGTAAATGATTTATTATATTTATATATGCATCAGACATGAGATGCAGGTATCAGGTTGTATTATACTACATGTAAACACCAGCTGTAGCGTGAACGCGCCCACGTGTCTCCGAGAGCCACCGCTCTGTCTGGATTTGGCCCTGAGAGGGATCCGTAGGCACGTTGGAGGTCAGTGGGAGGAGGAGAGTGGAGGTTTGAGCGGTGAAGTCCAGCAGCCGGACCAGGACCCAGACCCGGACCCGGCTGGAGGAGCGACTCAGCGTCTAGAGGCACCGTACCTGTATGTGGCTGCTGGATCTTCAGCTGGAGCTGCTGCATCATCACATTCATCATCCTCCTCCAGCGCTGTTAGCTTAGATGCTACTCGGGCTGAGTCTCCTGATAACCGAGCCTAGGTGTGGGGAAGATGCGCAAGGACGTCAGGATTCTGCTGGTGGGGGAACGTAAGTCACATACAAGCCATATTCTTTATAGCGCTCTAGGAATAAAGCCGAGGTGCTGCGAGGATGAAGTTAGCGTCATGGTAGAATTTTCCGTTCCACCTTAAACGGTGCAGCAGTTACATTCTGGTGTTTGGGGAACTGGCTGTTCCACCTTAAATGGTGCAGCTGATCCATCCTGGCGTCTGAGGAGCTGTCTGTTCCACCTTAAATGGTGCAGCAGGTCCCTTTTGGCGTCTGAGGAGCTGGCTCTGTATTGGAGTTTTTCCCCTTACACCTGAAGTTACATGTTACTGCTGCACCACTTAAGGTGGAACAGAAAACTACAATAAGGTGTAAACAGAGTGAGTGAGAGAGGGTTTGGTGTAACTGTGCTGGGGTCTGTAACTGTGCTCTGTAGCTATGTTGAGCTGTGCTGGGGTCTGTAACTGTGCTGGGGTCTGTAACTGTGCTCTGTAGCTATGTTGGGCTGTCCTGGGGTCTGTGACTGTGCTGGGGTCTGTGACTGTGCTGGGGTCTGTGACTGTGCTGGGGTCTGTAACTGTGCTGGGGTCTGTAACTGTGCTCTGTAGCTATGTTGGGCTGTCCTGGGGTCTGTAACTGTCCTGGGGTCTGTAATTGTGCTTTGTAGCTGTGTTGGGCTGTGCTGGGGTCTGTAACTGTGCTGGGGTCTGTAACTGTGCTGGGGTCTGTAACTGTGCTCTGTAGCTGTTCTCTGTAACTGTGCTGTGCTCTGTAACTGTGCTGGGATTTGTAACTGTGCTGGGGTCTGTAACTGTGCTGGGGTCTGTAACTGTGCTCTGTAGCTATGTTGGGCTGTGCTTGGGTCTGTAACTGTTCTCTGTAGCTATGTTGGGCTGTGCTGTGCTCTGTAACTATGCTGGGGTCTGTAATTGTGCTCTGTAGCTGTGTTGGGCTGTGCTGCGGTTTGTAACTATGCTGGGGTCTGTAATTGTGCTCTGTAGCTGTGTTGGGCTGTGCTGCGGTCTGTGACTCTGCTGGGGTATGTAACTGTGCTGTGCTCTGTATCTGTGTTGGGCTGTGCTGCGGTCTGTAACTATGCTGGGGTATGTAACTGTGCTGTGCTCGGTAGCTGTGTTAGGCTGTATTGTGGTATGTAGCTGTGCTGTGTTAGGCGGTACTGTGCTCTGTAGCTGTGTTAGGCTGTACTGTGGTATGTAGCTGTGCTGGGGTATGTAACTGCTGTGCTCTGTAGCTGTGTTAGGCTGTACTGTGGTATGTAGCTGTAGCTGTAGCTGTGTTGGGGTGTGCTGGGGTATGTAACTGTATTAGGCTGTGCTGTGGTATGTAGCTGTAGCTGTGTTAGGGTGTGCTGGGTTATGTAGCTGTAGCTGTGTTAGGCTGTACTGTGCTCTGTAGCTGTGTTAGGCTGTACTGTGCTCTGTAGCTGTGTTAGGCCGTACTGTGCTCTGTAGCTGTGTTAGGCCGTACTGTGCTCTGTAGCTGTGTTGGGCTGTGCTGTGCTCTGTAGCTGTGTTAGGCTGTACTGTGCTCTGTAGCTGTGTTAGGCCGTACTGTGCTCTGTAGCTGTGTTGGGCTGTGCTGTGCTCTGTAGCTGTGTTAGGCTGTGCTGTGCTCTGTAGCTGTGTTAGGCTGTGCTGTGCTCTGTAGCTGTGTTAGGATGTACTGTGGTATGTAGCTGTAACTGTGTTAGGCTGTACTGTGCTCTGTAGCTGTGTTAGGCTGTACTGCGCTCTGTAGCTGTGTTAGGCTGTACTGTGCTCTGTAGCTGTGTTAGGCTGTACTGCGCTCTGTAGCTGTGTTAGGCTGTACTGTGCTCTGTAGTTGTGTTAGGCCGTACTGTGCTCTGTAGCTGTGTTGGGCTGTGCTGTGCTCTGTAGCTGTGTTGGGCTGTACTGTGTTCTGTAGCTGTGTTAGGCCGTACTGTGCTCTGTAGCTGTGTTAGGCCGTACTGTGCTCTGTAGCTGTGTTAGGCCGTACTGTGCTCTGTAGCTGTGTTGGGCTGTGCTGTGCTCTGTAGCTGTGTTGGGCTGTGCTGTGCTCTGTAGCTGTGTTGGGCTGTGCTGTGCTCTGTAGCTGTGTTGGGCTGTGCTGTGCTCTGTAGCTGTGTTGGGCCGTACTGTGCTCTGTAGCTGTGTTAGGATGTACTGTGGTATGTAGCTGTAACTGTGTTAGGCTGTACTGCGCTCTGTAGCTGTGTTAGGCTGTACTGCGCTCTGTAGCTGTGTTAGGCTGTAGCTGTGTTAGGCTGTACTGCGCTCTGTAGCTGTGTTAGGCTGTACTGTGCTCTGTAGCTGTGTTAGGCTGTACTGTGCTCTGTAGCTGTGTTAGGCTGTACTGTGCTCTGTAGCTGTGTTAGGCTGTACTGTGCTCTGTAGCTATGTTAGGCCGTACTGTGCTCTGTAGCTGTAGCTGTGTTGGGCTGTGCTGTGCCCTGTAGCTGTGTTAGGCTGTGCTGTGCTCTGTAGCTGTGTTAGGCTGTACTGTGCTCTGTAGCTGTGTTAGGCCGTACTGTGCTCTGTAGCTGTAGCTGTGTTAGGCCGTGCTGTGCTCTGTAGCTGTGTTGGGCCGTACTGTGCTCTGTAGCTGTGTTAGGCCGTGCTGTGCTCTGTAGCTGTGTTAGGCCGTGCTGTGCTCTGTAGCTGTGTTAGGCCGTGCTGTGCTCTGTAGCTGTGTTAGGCTGTACTGTGCTCTGTAGCTATGTTAGGCCGTACTGTGCTCTGTAGCTGTAGCTGTGTTAGGCCGTGCTGTGCTCTGTAGCTGTGTTAGGCCGTACTGTGCTCTCTGTTAGGCTGTGCTCTGTAGCTGTGTTAGGCCGTGCTGTGCTCTGTAGCTGCCCGTGCTGTGCTCTGTAGCTGTGTTAGGCCGTGCTGTGCTCTGTAGCTGTGTTAGGCCGTGCTGTGCTCTGTAGCTGTGTTAGGCCGTGCTGCGCTCTGTAGCTGTGTTAGGCCGTACTGCGCTCTGTAGCTGTGTTAGGCCGTACTGTGCTCTGTAGCTGTGTTAGGCCGTGCTGTGCTCTGTAGCTGTGTTAGGCCGTGCTGTGCTCTGTAACTGTGTTAGGCTGTACTGCGCTCTGTAGCTGTGTTAGGCTGTACTGCGCTCTGTAGCTGTGTTAGGCTGTACTGCGCTCTGTAGCTGTGTTAGGCTGTACTGTGCTCTGTAGCTGTGTTAGGCCGTACTGTGCTCTGTAGCTGTGTTGGGCTGTGCTGCGGTTTGTAACTATGCTGGGGTCTGTAATTGTGCTCTGTAGCTGTGTTGGGCTGTGCTGCGGTCTGTGACTCTGCTGGGGTATGTAACTGTGCTGTGCTCTGTATCTGTGTTGGGCTGTGCTGCGGTCTGTAACTATGCTGGGGTATGTAACTGTGCTGTGCTCGGTAGCTGTGTTAGGCTGTATTGTGGTATGTAGCTGTGCTGTGTTAGGCGGTACTGTGCTCTGTAGCTGTGTTAGGCTGTACTGTGGCTGTAGCTGCTGTGCTCTGTAGCTGTGTTAGGCTGTACTGTGGTATGTAGCTGTAGCTGTAGCTGTGTTGGGGTGTGCTGGGGTATGTAACTGTATTAGGCTGTGCTGTGGTATGTGTGTAGCTTGTGTTAGGGTGTAGGGTTATGTAGCTGTACTGTGTTAGGCTGTCTGTGCTCTGTAGCTGTGTTCGGCCGTACTGTGCTCTGTAGCTGTGTTAGGCCGTACTGTGCTCTGTAGCTGTGTTAGGCCGTACTGTGCTCTGTAGCTGTGTTAGGCCGTACTGTGCTCTGTAGCTGTGTTAGGCTGTACTGTGCTCTGTAGCTGTGTTAGGCCGTACTGTGCTCTGTAGCTGTGTTGGGCTGTGCTGTGCTCTGTAGCTGTGTTAGGCTGTGCTGTGCTCTGTAGCTGTGTTAGGCTGTGCTGTGCTCTGTAGCTGTGTTAGGCTGTGCTGTGCTCTGTAGCTGTGTGGTATTAGGCTGTGTTGTGTACTGTGCTCTGTAGCTGTGTTAGGCTGTACTGTGCTCTGTAGCTGTGTTAGGCTGTACTGTGCTCTGTAGCTGTGTTAGGCTGTACTGCGCTCTGCTGTGTAGGCTGTACTGTGCTGTAGTTGTGTTAGGCCGTACTGTGCTCTGTAGCTGTGTTCGGCCGTGCTGTGCTCTGTAGCTGTGTTTGGCTGTACTGTGTTCTGTAGCTGTGTTAGGCCGTACTGTGCTCTGTAGCTGTGTTAGGCCGTACTGTGCTCTGTAGCTGTGTTGGGCTGTGCTGTGCTCTGTAGCTGTGTTGGGCTGTGCTGTGCTCTGTAGCTGTGTTGGGCTGTGCTGTGCTCTGTAGCTGTGTTGGGCTGTACTGTGCTCTGTAGCTGTGTTTAGTAGCTGTGTAGGATGTACTGTGCTCTGTGTAGCTGTACTGCGCTCTGTAGCTGTGTTAGGCCGTACTGTGCTCTGTAGCTGTGTAGCTGTGTTAGCTCTGTAGCTGTGTTAGGCTGTACTGTGCTCTGTAGCTGTGTTAGGCTGTACTGTGCTCTGTAGCTGTGTTAGGCTGTACTGTGCTCTGTAGCTATGTTAGGCCGTACTGTGCTCTGTAGCTGTAGCTGTGTTGGGCTGTGCTGTGCCCTGTAGCTGTGTTAGGCTGTGCTGTGCTCTGTAGCTGTGTTAGGCTGTACTGTGCTCTGTAGCTGTGTTAGGCCGTACTGTGCTCTGTAGCTGTAGCTGTGTTAGGCCGTGCTGTGCTCTGTAGCTGTGTTAGGCCGTGCTGTGCTCTGTAGCTGTGTTAGGCCGTGCTGTGCTCTGTAGCTGTGTTAGGCCGTGCTGTGCTCTGTAGCTGTGTTAGGCTGTACTGTGCTCTGTAGCTGTGTTAGGCCGTACTGTGCTCTGTAGCTGTAGCTGTGTTAGGCCGTGCTGTGCTCTGTAGCTGTGTTAGGCCGTGCTGTGCTCTGTAGCTGTGTTAGGCCGTGCTGTGCTCTGTAGCTGTGTTAGGCCGTGCTGTGCTCTGTAGCTGTGTTAGGCCGTGCTGTGCTCTGTAGCTGTGTTAGGCCGTGCTGCGCTCTGTAGCTGTGTTAGGCCGTACTGCGCTCTGTAGCTGTGTTAGGCCGTACTGTGCTCTGTAGCTGTGTTAGGCCGTGCTGTGCTCTGTAGCTGTGTTAGGCCGTGCTGTGCTCTGTAGCTGTGTTAGGCTGTACTGCGCTCTGTAGCTGTGTTAGGCTGTACTGCGCTCTGTAGCTGTGTTAGGCTGTACTGTGCTCTGTAGCTGTGTTAGGCCGTACTGTGCTCTGTAGCTGTAGCTGTGTTGGGCTGTGCTGTGCTCTGTAGCTGTGTTAGGCTGTACTGTGCTCTGTAGCTGTGCCGTTGGCTGAAGCAGGGAGACGCTGCGGTGGTGAAAGTGGGTTGAAGGTCTCTCTGGGGAGGCGGGTTCTCTGTAGGTAGCAGCTTGGCCGGACTGCAGCGGAGCTGGTGTTTATATTTAGTGCTGGCTGAACGTCTGTCTGCTGTGTGATGCTAGTGTTGAGTTGGTGCTGCTGTTTCTGAGATCATGAGGTAATAATCTCACTGCTGTGTATAAACAGAGCTACAGGTTCCACACGTGCACTGAGAGCGGCACGGCCTGGGCCCAGTTTAAAGGGTCTCATTGGCTGTGGTGTTACGTGTCAGTCACGGTCTTATTAAAGGCCTCAAATCTACAGGGGGACATCTTTTAGGGCCTGAACGTTAGGGGTCTGTCTCTTTTGAGGAGCTGAAAGCGAGTCTCCGGAGACGAAGTGAAGCTGTAATGAAGGTGAAGAGGTATTTACTAAACACCTGGTACTAGATTAGACGTTGAGGCTTTTTGTTAAGTATGGGTTCTTTGTATTTAACACTTTCTTTGACTGGACATTAATAAAGGGGGTCCCAGACATTTACACAATGCTGGTACTGTAGGGTCCTATTAACGTCACACACCAGACAGGTCTGAGTGATGAGATTTGGGGTAGGAGCCTGTAGTAGAGGAAATGTAGAAGAATACAGTGATCTGTCTCTGTCTCTCTGTCTCTGTTTCTGTCTCGCATGCTCTCTCACTTATAATGCCATATAATGGTTGTGTGTCTTTGTGTTTGTACAAACAGCGAAAGTGGGGAAGACGTCTCTGATCATGTCTCTGGTCAGCGAGGAATTCCCAGAAGTGGTAGGAAAACTGCTAACTTCATCATTCCATCTTTAGTGTTTCATCTCTATGGACAAAAGTATCGGGACACCAATACAGTTTTCATGATATCCTGTCTAAATCTATAGGAATTTATAGTGACCTGGTCCCCCTTTACAGCTGTCACAGCTCCCACTCTTCTGGAAGACTTTCAGCAAGATTCCAGATTGTCTGTAGGAACTTTTGCCCTCAATTTATCCAGAAGGGCATTTGTGAGGTCATACACTGATGTGGGTACGAGAGGGCCTGGATCACAACCTACATTCTAGTTTATAAGTGACTGTAGTGACTGTAAGGTGAGGCTTGGATGCAGCTGCTCAACCATGGGGACCAATGAAGCCATGAAGAGGCAGAGGAGGTCTGGAGGTGTGCAGGTATTGAGTCAGCCACTCTGAGACCCCACACTGTAACTTTACATCATCTGACACTTCATGGTCTGAGCAGCTGTGGTTCCTAAACGCTTCCAGTTGTCAGTAACGCCACTCACAGCTGGTCCTGGGATATCTAGGAGGCAAGAAATGTCACAAGCATCCTATTACAGTACCACGCTGGAATTCAGATAGCTCTTTAGAGCGACCCATTCTTTAGGTAATGTCTATAAAGGCAGATCGCATGTCTAGGTGCTTGATTTTATACACCTGTGGCCTTCAGACTGCATGAAACAATGGAATTCAGGAATAAAGAGTGTCCCAATACTTTCGTCCGTAGTGTGTATTTTCACATAGAGCATCAGCAGATCATGTAATCTGACTGTATAGTTAGATGCAAAGAAATATTAATATTGGTGAAAGTAATGGTGTATGTTGGCTGATTGACTACAGGCTGTATTTGTAGCTCAGTCTCCGTATACAGACTGTACAGACTGTGTATTCTGAGAGGTCTTTGTGTCTGTAGGTTCCCTACAAGGCTGAAGAGATCACTATCCCAGCCGACGTCACTCCAGAGAGAGTTCCTACGCACATCGTCGATTACTCAGGTAGAAAACAATCAGATCAGTAACGGCATTATGAAACCATAAATGTCCATTTAGGTCAATAACCAACACTGAGGTGCTGTTTTTATATCCGTACAGAGGCAGAACAGACGGACGAGCAGCTGTACCAGGAGATATCAAAGGTAACACCGCTGTTCAAGCTAGAGCTGAAAGAATATTTATTTATTTATTTATTTATTTATTTATTAAGATTGAAATCACAGCATAAGAGGGATTAATTGTCAAATCGCAAGGGTTGCAGTTTTTAACTACATATGATTTACATTATAAGAGGGGAAATATAACATAACAGGGCATGTGGCCTGATCAGGCTCAGCCAATCCTTCACGTGCTGTGGCATCACAACCTCAGCTTGACTGGCAGTCTGGCACACTACATTCAGGAGCCCCAAGTAAATAGTGGGTGTCTGATTCAGTCTGATGTGTATATGTCCATCTCTGGGGCCAGACCTGTATGCAGACCCCGATAACAAATGATAACGATAGACCCTGTAAACCTTTTCACAGACGCTTCCTCGTTTATTCAGCTCCACTGGGGGTTAAACAGGGTTCAGTTCTTTCACGCCGCTTGTTAACACATCCGAGCTTCTACTGCCTGGCTGAGGTTGGTCTGTGTTCACTGTAGAGTCCAGAACTCTACTCGGTTATCGTTCTAGATCTTTCTCTGAGCGGAGAAGAGAAGAGTCTGCAGCTGAGTTACAGCCTTACACCAGAATGAACAGTTTGGTGGCAGTGGGCTCTAATGCTAGCTACCTAGCTAACCTAGCTAACGTTGGCGCTCACCATCAAAAGCCAAATGGCCCATTTGCGGATCTTCCTGATACAGTCTGTGGGTTGTATAGAAATAGGAAACTGGGTCTCTGACTGTGATCACCTGCTGCTGTTAGTTAATGACCGTTTGTCTTTCCGTTACAGGCTAACGTCATATGCATTGTGTACTCCGTCAATAACAAGAAGTCAATTGAAAAGGTGAGTTAGCATGATGCTAACTGTGTTTGCTAACAGGGTTGTTCTGTCTGGAGTCAAACTAGCATGTTAAAGCACCGAAAGCAGTTCCCAGCTTGATCAGTTCACCAGTCCAAGCTATGTTCTGAGACCTGGTCAATCAGTCTGACCAAGCTGGTCATTATGATAACTGACCTGTTATATTCAGTTTTTGCTGGATAGCTGCGAATCCAGCTCTGAGGAGCTGCACAAATCCAAGCTGGACCTCCACTGTGGAAACCTTGCACACCAGCATGGGCAAACTGAACATCCGGTTCGATCCAGCTTGATAAAAGTGGACCAGCCTCAGAATCCAGGCTGGGTTGTAGCAGGAAACATCGCCTTCATTCTTCTATTTGCAGTCCTGGATCCACACTTGGTGTTAGTTTGAATATGGCTAGCATGCTAATGTGCTACCTCGCAGAACCACATGTGCTAATGTGGCTAGCACGCTAATGTGGGGGTGTGCTAATTCTCCAGCATTTGGTTTTATTGATTGTTAGCATTTGTTGGCTGAAGTGTCCCTTCCTTTCACACAATCAGTGCCATATGAAAATAAACACTAACTGTGTTTATGAAAATCTTTATCCTGTCTAAATTTAAACCAATGACTTGCAAAGTAGCAGCAGTACGTTATACCATCGTTGATACCATCTGGTGCCAGTTGTGATTTTGACACAGAGGAATTTGACTTCCACATTTAACCCATCCGTGAAGTGAAACACCCACATACACACTCACTAGTGAACACACACACTAGGGGGCAGTGTGCACACTTACCCGGAGCAGTGGGCAGCTCTATCCACGGCGCCCGGGGAGCGCTGGGTAGGTTAGGTGCCTTGCTCAAGGGCACCTCAGTTGTTACTGTCAGTTCAGGGAATCGAACCGGCGACCCTTCGGTCACAAGGCTGGTTCCCTAACCTTCAGCCCCCGACTGCCCACATACAAAAAATATTTTTATCTAGTGAAAAAATAATAAAAAAAAAGTAAAGTTTTAATTGAAAGTATTGTTTATTTATCTGTCTTCACTGTTATAACTAAATTCTACAGTCACGTCTGTTGAAATTGAGGAAATTCTGTCAGCAACTAATCAACTATTAAATTATTTGTTGACTAATCAACTATTTAGTTAGTTGCCAAGTAATTGACTGTTAAATCAGGTGCCAAATAATTGACTAAAATCGACACCCAAATGAATCGACAGCTAATTTAATTATCCATTATTGGGCAACTAAATCGATGAATCGTTGCACCTCTGGTCTGCAGGTTTGCTTCTTTAGTTGCAGTGCTGGAGTAACAGGGCTAATGGAAATGTATACCCCTCCTACTAAATCATCACACAGCAGGGTCTCTGCTCGGCCCGGTGGGCAGGCGGTGTGTTCACCTCTGTTGGACTGGCCCCCTGTTCTGCTCTGGGCGCTGCTGTGTGTCTGAGGGAGCTCACAGCCGCTGCTGTTTGTGAATGAAACTCTGCGGTCGAGTTCCTGTAAAGCTCCGTACTGTGACTGTAACTGTGGTCGGGGTGTGATTTCGCTCTGCGTGTTCAGCAGCAGTGGTGGTGGTACTATTTTGAACATCTCAGCGCCTGAAGACGCTTTCACTGTACCCAGGGTGTGTCCGGGTATTTACTGAAACCAGCAAAACGGTGCAGCCACGTTTGAAGGTGCACAGACTGTAAACCTGTATCGACTGTGTTGTGGTAGGACTGCACACACAGACACCCAAACACTGTTCCGGAACAGACTCATTAATATTCACACCCCCAACATTTACATACAACCACAGCGGAGCTACAGAACCAACATGGTGGACCATGTGGAGAACTCCAGCGCTCCAGCATTCTCTTCCCAAGGATCCCGACTGTCAGCGGTACACGGTGGATGTTCATCTTTAACCCAGGCTGGAGTTCTTCCTGTTCACCAGCTTCCTAATCCACTGTTCCGTTCCACCTTAAATACTGCAGCTTGTACAGGAGCCAGAATGTCCTACAGCACCGTTTAAGGTGGAACACTTTTGACTCAGGACAGTTCCCAAACTCTTGGACAAGATGGAGGCTGATGGAGCTTATTTAGGCGGAGGCTCTTATTATTTAGTCCATTTCCACATGTTGCTTGTGTGTGGTCATTGCAGCCAATCAGAGCAGAGGTCATTAGGTCATTTATAAGATCACCAAAAGAGAGTTCTAGGATCAGATCACAGGGTGTAGAACCACTTCACCAGTCCAGGTAGAGGAGGCAACGCCTGCACACTCCTGCTGATGAGCTGGTAAACAGTGTTGCGTGCTGCTGACCACTGCTGTGTCCTGCGGGCTTGGCTGTGTCCCAGACTGGCTAATGAGTAAAGCTGATCTTTCTAATTCAGCCGTTCTGCTGAAACCGCCTCCATTCAGTTAAGTAACAGCGATACGAGGCGGAGATTAGCCGCTAGCGTCTTACACTGAGGTCAGTTTAGAGTCTCTTGTTCAGCACTCTGGGCAGCAAGGCCTCATGCGCAGGAAGAGTCAGTTCTGGATTTAAAGCGGTAGCTCGGCCGGTAATAACCGTACCGACTCCTTCCCAGGCCAGGTTTCAAGATATTCCACATATAGCTGATCAGCAAAGACATGATACGTGTCCAACATCTATGTGTTGGGTTCAGAATTGGAGCTGCTAAGCTAAAAGGGCTAACAAACACTGGAGGTCACCCAAACCAGCTAAATGAAATAAATAAAACTAATTAATTCATTAATAGGGACTTGCATCCCTGAAAAACTTATAAATTTAATGTATTTAATTTAATATATATATATATTTTACACACACACACACACAAAATATATATAATCTTAAATTGTGTAGAGAAACAAATATATATATTTTTCTACACAATTTTAGATTATATAAAATTCTTAATTCTGTGCCATTTTGTTGAATTTTAATTGTTTATTTATTATAATAAACATTTATAATGTTTTTTAAATGTATATTATATTAAATTAAAATTTAAATTGAAACATTAATTAATTAATTAATTAATTTATATCATTTTATTTATATCATGTATTCATTTCTTTTATTTAATTTTAATAATTACATTTTATTTAGTTTTCTTGCTGTTTTGAAGGGTTTTTAAAGATTCTCTATAATTCAGACATTTTAATTATGCAGATGTTTTAAATATAAATGGTTCATAACATTAACCATGTTAATGGCTCTGCCTTGAAGCTTGTTTTAGTAAAGGTCTACTTTAATATTCTCCTCATGGTCCTCTGAGTGGTCTGTAGTGTAGAGCAGTCCTGTATTCATATCAGTCGACCATCACTGACGGCCATGATGAAGCTTGTTACTGAATCATGGACTGCGCCAGTTGGACAGTTTCTGCTGCTGAGTAAACTCCTGTATCCGGTCTAATCCCGCTCCTGTGCTCTGTTTAAATGGGATTTAAGCCTTTTAACCAGGCCAGTCAGGAAGATCTGTCCTCCAACTGTGAACCTGAGAGGATTTGACTGTTTGGTAAACATAGTCCCTGTTACTGAGTATAAGCTCACTGGACAAAACCAGTCACCCCCTGTTTAAGGTGGTAGTACCTTCAGGCTCCTGCAGATGGCGCTGCACGAGGATGATGGGGCTATAAACCCCTGTGGGGTGTGAGTGACAGGATCCATAGATTGGGAGGAGGTGCTACAGTGCAGGGAATGTCTCGTTCCATGTGTGGAAAATGGCTCCAGAGCAGATGTTAATGATTGGCTAAAAGGAGGGACTGCATGTGGGCGTGGCCAAAGACCATAGTGTGGAGGAAGTAGCTGAATCTGCAGGTGTATGGAAGCGTACGGTCATACGGGTCTACCAGCAGTGGATACAATCCCAGTCTACAGGGAATTCTCCTCGGAACTGTGCCAGGGAAGGCCTCCACCACATCTTTGATGTAAGAGTGTCTGAACACTGATGTGGCTACATCCAAAGCTTGTCCAGTTCATGCCCAGTTCTCCACAGAGCTGTAGAGGTCCCTAATGGTGTTGCTGTTGAGTCATTTCCTTCTCTGTGTGTTTCTTTGTCGTCTCTGTTCTCAGTGCTCGGCGAAGAACCTGAAGAACATCTCAGAGCTGTTTTACTACGCTCAGAAAGCGGTTCTGCACCCCACCGGACCGCTGTACTGCCCCGAGGGGAAAGAGGTACTGACCGTACGGAGCACTGAACACCGTGCCGATACCGCCCTGTCTGAGGTGACTGTAGGGTGGAGGGCAGGCGGTGGTGTATACGATGGCTTGTAGACGTGCTGTTGTTTTTCTGGGTGCAGATGAAGGCTGCGTGTGTCCGAGCGCTCACTCGCATCTTCAAGGTCTCGGATTTGGACAATGATGGAATCCTCAACGATAACGAGCTGAACTTCTTCCAGGTGAGCTGTTGGGTAGCTATGTGTTGAGTTCAGAACCAGGCGGTTCCTCACGAGTTCATGGATTAATCGTGGATTCATTACTGTCTCCAGAGAACGTGCTTCAACACGCCGCTGCCCCCTCAAGCTCTGGAGGACGTCAAGAACGTTGTGAGGAAGAACTCCACAGATGGAGTGTGTGAGGACGGCCTGACGCTGAAGGGTGAGAGGTGTAGACGTGAGATGCACTGCAATGTTCAACACATTTGATTGTGGGCTGCCGGCTGAAAGGCTGTGACTTACTCAACAAGCTCGTTATCATTTATACAACTATCCAATCAGCACATCCGGGCGTGATCCAGCAACTTCGGGTGGTGTTCACATCCACCATCAGAGTGGAGAAAACAATCTCAGCGATTCTACGGAGGACATGATGGTTGGTGCCAGGCTGGTCTGAGCATTTCTAGAACTGCTGATCTCCTGGGACTCACTAGAGCATCACTGGAGTAACTCAGAATGGAGCAGTTGATGGAACGTGTCCAGTGAGCTGGAGGACAGGCATGGTTATTGATGAGAGAGGTTAGTGAAGAATGGCTAGACTACAGAGTGGTTATCTGAGCCAGAGTTGCAGTGGAGAACAGCATCTCCACACATCCAGCTTTGAGGGCTTAACAGCAGGAGTCTGTGTCGGGTTCCACTTTGCTGAGGCTGCAGTGGACACAGGCTCCCCACACCCGGACAGCTGAAGTCTGGAAATCTGGAAGTCATGATGAATCTGGATTACGCTGGGGCACACAGCTGGTAGGGTCAGAATTTGGCACCAACGGCACGAATCCATGGACTCCCCTCAGCGGTGGTGGAGGTGGTGTGATGGTGTGGCGAATGTTGTTGAAGTGTTCTCCGCACACTTTGGGTTGTTCATGCTAAACAATCATCGCTTGATAACCACAGCCTGCTTGAGGATTGTTGCTGACCATGTACGTCCATTCAAGTCCAAGTCTTTACCATCTTCTGACTTCCTCCAGGTTGGTGATGCACCATGTTCCGAAGCAGAGGTCAGCTCAAAGTAGCTTTATGAGCCCGGCGATGAGTTTAGTGTTCTACAGTGGTGCTTCCTTGTCCAGTCACTGGATCAGAATCGAGGAGAACTCCTTTAGGACGTGGTAGAGCAGAAGACTTGCATCCCTGAAAAACTGGATGGTGAAGTCATCTCAGCATGGAGCAGAATCTCAGAGGAGAGTTCCCAGC
Organism: Prochilodus magdalenae; assembly: GCA_024036415.1. Taxonomy (NCBI): domain Eukaryota; kingdom Metazoa; phylum Chordata; class Actinopteri; order Characiformes; family Prochilodontidae; genus Prochilodus; species Prochilodus magdalenae. The sequence goes on from JAMWET010003864.1 coordinate 220,203, forward strand.
ATCTTGTAGAACCCATGCCATGAGGAGCCCTTAAAGAGCCTGTACGCTCTTTAAACAGGGCCTTCAAAAGGTTCTTCTAGCAGTGCCGCAGAGGGGGTGGGTTCCCTGAAGAACCATCTATGAAAGAGGCCTAAAGGCTTAAAGAACCTTGGGTTCTTCATGCATCCACTGAAAGGTTCTTTGGCATTGTGCACTGTGCGTTGTATTGCGATGCTGTGAGGTGCTGCTGGATGGTGGGTGAGATCTTTGACCATCCATGCATGTCAAACGACAAGACGAAGAAGAGGAAGTGGAGACGTTCTAACGCACCACTCAGAGTCTTTCCTTTCCTGCGCTCAGCAGAACCGCCACTAAGCAAAGAGAAGTGCTCGCCGTCTATATGTGTTTTGTCTGTATATGTCTTTGCACAATCTGGCAACCCTGCTTGGACTGTTTTAGCTCCACAACAGTTTACTACACATGTACTACAGTTAACAGATCTACACATATTCAGAGCCCCACTTATACGGATGTAGATCAACCTATACAGCATATACGGTATATAATATTTAAACTATTGTAAAAATGATGTAAACTGTAATAAAAGATTATCATGTGACACTAAAGCATTATATCAGCTCATCAAATCAGCTATTACATTATGTCAGCTTACTGTACGCGTAACAACATACAACTAAAACAAACCAGTCAGAATCTAAGATATACAGGCACATACAGACGTGCATACAGATATACAGATGTGCATATCGTCGCTGTCCAATGAAAAACATGTATGTCCATTTTTGTCCATTTTGACTTTTTTGCAGCATTTAAAAACAGCAGCTGCTGTTTACACTGTGTGAGAATTGCATGATGAATGGACCGACAGAAATGGCCCAGACGTGCTTGGAAAGACGTCTGGTTCCATTGACTTACATTAAAATTAAATGAGGTTTTTGATGTCTCCTGTAAAGTTGCCGTTTTGGAGATACCTGTTTTTCTTTGGACAGCGAAGATATACATATACAGACGTGCATATACATATACACACATGCATTTACATATACAGACGTGCGTATACATACATACATACATACATACATACATACATACATACATACATACATACATACATACATACATACATACATACATACATACGTGCATTTACATATACAGATGTGCATATACATATACAAACTTGCATATGTGAACCACTGACCCTCTGTGAGTTCATTATAAACACATTTTAAATAGTTTTGTTATTGTTTGTTTTTGTTTTTTTTTTCTCTCTCAGGGTTCCTCTTTCTGCACACGCTCTTCATCCAGCGTGGGCGGCATGAGACCACATGGGCAGTCCTCCGTCGCTTCGGTTACGATGATGACCTGGAGCTGCATCAGGATTACCTTTTCCCTCCGTAAGACCTCTGACCGTTTCTGTCCTTCATCAGAGTCTAAATCAGTCAGACCTTTAAAGGTAACAGTGCTGTGGAGCATGGGGATGGCATTCTCTGCTAAAGCCCAATACCCCAGATCCTCACAGCTATGTTCCATCATCTAGTATAAAGCTGAGGCTGTTACTGCAGCAAAAACTCCCCACTAGTACCGTCATATGAGAAGACACCCTGGAGTCCACAGGCTGCCACACAGATGTGTAGTATAATATGTGTTCTGGAGCAGGTGTGCCTTTGGACCCTTGTGTGCTTCTCTTGTGCTCCTGATTGTTTGGTGGTCCAGTCGTTCAGCCTCCTCTGGAACAGCTCTAGTAACGAATGTAAATTTAGTAGTGTGAATTTGACGATGACCGTTTACAGCCGGCTCTCGGTCCACGCCCCAGTGCACGGTGGAGCTACAGTGTGAGTTCAGCTTCATTTGTTTAGGGAGTAATATACAGTCTAATCTAGGCAAAGAGCAGCATGTGGGTAAGTAGAACCAGCAGCTGCTCAGAAACAATAGATACCAAGTTAGATGTGTGTGTGTGTGTGTGTGTGTGTGTGTGTGTGTGTGTGTGTGTGTGTGTGTGTGTGTATATATATACATTTGTATATATGTATATGCAACTACTTAACAACATATTGGCAACCACCTGGAATACTACAGAAAATACACTCTACACTGTTCCAGATGGTTGCTAGGGCATTACCAGGCATTTGCTATGGTATCCCAAGTGGTTGCAAATATGTTGCTAAATGGTTGCCATGGTATCCCAGGTAGTTGCTAGGGTGTTGTTAGGTGTGTGGTATAGCCAATGATGGCTAGGGCATTGCCAATCATTTGCTGTGATATCACAGGTATGATAGCATTGGTGTTAGCAAGGGAAGGTTGCTAGGGTGTTGCTAGGCGGATTCTATGTTATTCCAGATGATCACTAGGGCAGGTGGCTAGAATATCCCAGGTGGTTGCTGGGGTGTTTCTAGGCAGTTGCTGGTGGTTGCTTAGTCATTGTTCTCTCACGTGGGGGAAACATCAGACAGGTAATGATGATTATTGAATGAAAGCTGCAGGTCTTCAAGCAATATGTTAGCCTATCATTACCGGCATTCCGGAGTTGGATTTGTGTTCTCTTTGCCGGAGAAAAAATACATTTATAAATAAAAAAAAGATGAAGAAGAAATAGAGGAGACATGGTTGGTTCACTAATGCCACAGATGACCAGGGTAATAAGCCCCGCCCCCTCCTGCTCCTCGGTCTTCATCTTCTCCGTAGGGACCCTTCCATAATCCAGCTATTAATCCAGCTATTCTAATCTAATCTGCTAATCTCCTGCGTTTGTGTTCCTGCAGGTTAAAAATACCTCCCGACTGCAGCACAGAGCTCAACCACAACGCCTCGCTCTTCCTGCAGGGCGTCTTCGATAAACACGACAAGGTACCTGTGCTCAGATCCTGAGCGCTCTCATATCAGCGGTTATATAGTTGAGCAGGCTGCACACAGTTCCTCACTGAGACCCCACACAGTCTACACGGAGCGGCCAGTTTATTAGAAACAGTGTGCAGCACAGTGCAGAACTCCTCTCCACCCAGAAACACTAGAGAGTCCTGACACTGCTCGTTGAGGCTTTACCCTGACACTGAACAAACGAATGTTAAGATGAGCTCTGAGGTGTGGGCTTATGTTTGGTACCGGTTTTGTTTTGGTTCTTGTTCAGGACCGAGACTGTGCGCTGTCCCCAGAGGAGCTGAAGGATCTGTTTGACGTTTTTCCCTACATGCCCTGGGGCCCAGACGTCAACAACACAGTGTGTACCAACGAGCACGGCTGGATCACCTACCAGGGCTTCCTCTCACAGTGGACGTGAGTGTCTGTCCAGCACTAGAGCAGTTAAACACTTCCTGTTTGGAGACGTTCAGATATTCACCAGCCTCTTTATACCAGTCCGGTCTAATCAAAGCAGCAAGTAGGGGTTTCTGATAAAGAGGCCAATGAGTTGACATGCATGGTGGGTGTTTCTAATAAAGTGGCCAGTCAGAGGAGGTATAATGTGGGTGTTTCTAATACAGTGGCCAGTCAGAGGAGGTATAGTGTGGGTGTTTCTAATAAAGTGGCCAGTCAGGGGAAACACGCTGTAGGTGTTTCTGATCAAGTGGCCAGTCAGAGAAGGTATAGTGTGGTGTTTCTAATAAAGTGGCCAGTCAGGGGAAGAACAAGGTAGGTGTTTCTAATAAAGTGGCCAGTCAGAGGAAGTACAGTGTGGGTGTTTCTAATAAAGTGGCCAGTCAGAGGAGGTGTAGTGTGGGTGTTTCTAATAAATTGGCCAGTCAGGGGAAGAACAAGGTAGGTGTTTCTAATAAAGTGGCCAGTCAGAGGAAGTACAGTGTGGGTGTTTCTAATAAAGTGGCCAGTCAGAGGAGGTATAGTGTGGGTGTTTCTAATAAAGTGGCCAGTCAGGGGAAGAACAAGGTAGGTGTTTCTAATAAAGTGGCCAGTCAGGGGAAGAACAAGGTAGGTGTTTCTAATAAAGTGGCCAGTCAGAGGAAGTACAGTGTGGGTGTTTCTAATAAAGTGGCCAGTCAGAGGAGGTATAGTGTGGGTGTTTCTAATAAAGTGGCCAGTCAGGGGAGGAACAAGGTTGGTGTTTCTGATAAAGTGGCCAGTGTGTGTATTTGATAGCCTTATCAAACTGTTTAGGAGCGCGTCCCTCCGTGTGTTTGCCCAGGTTAACAACATGCCTGGATGTCCAGCGGTGCCTGGAGTACCTGGGTTACCTTGGTTACTCCATCATTGCAGAGCAGGAGTCCCAGGCTTCCGCCATCACAGGTGAGCCCGTTGCCATGGATACCCAGGTTCCACCTGGCAGGCTCATGTGAGTAAAAGGTTTGGACTGACTGATGCTGATGTGGCTTTCATCCATGTGGTGGTGCTGTTGGATCAGTGGAGGAGGTCTACAGTAGGAGTAGGAATGGACTCTGATGCTAAAGCCGAGTTCTAGCCGCGTGTTAATAAAAGCGTGAGTGGGTTCGAGTTGGTGTGAGTGTGATTTAGTGTTGGGCTGTATTTGAAATGCCTCTGTACGTGTGTAATGAGATGCGTTTGTTTCTCTCAGTGACCCGGGATAAGAATCTGGATCTGCAGAAGAAACAAACCCAGCGCAGCGTCTTCCTCTGTAAGGTGTTCGGGGGTCCCGGGAGCGGAAAGAGCGGGTTCCTGCAGGCTTTCCTCGGACGCAACCTCATGGTCAGAACATACACGCATACGCTTGCCTGGCCAGTCTGAGTTTATATCCCCAAAAAACTATTTTTATAACACAGAGAATGTTAATTCAGTAAGGGCTGGTTACACCATCATCATCAAAACTACTGTTGCACAAACACGTCCAGAAGGCCTGGTGTCCCCCCTCCACCCCTCCTGCACCATCAGCAGGAGGTTATTCAAGCTGCATGGGATGGATTATCACAGGACTCCATTAGGAACCTCTACAGCTCCATACCGAGACGTCTGGCGTGTTGGGTTAGCAAACACGGCGGCCCGACGCCATACTGAGAGACAGACTTCTGTATGTGTAGCTCAATAAATATTGATCATATCAGTCTAAATTTATCATCAGTTATTGATCCTGGTCACCTTTATCTTCCTTCCCCACACACCTGCACTCCCACACCTCCTCCTGGGTGCAGCTATCACTCTGATGATGAGTGTACGTGTGGTAATTAGTTTGTAACCAGTTCCTCACAGTGGCAGATCAAATCAGGAGTGGTGGGTTGGTACGGTGGCTGGAGAGCATCAAGGAGCGATCTGGATGCAAGCTGGCTTCTAATCATTCGTATTCTAAAGCATATCAGAAACTGAGATCAGAAATGCATTCTTTACTGTATTTATGTTTATTAGTAGTTAATTAAATAATATATAGTGAGGTTTATTTTATTTATTTATTTTTTAACATTCATTTATTCCCATTTCCTGTAAGGGCACCGTTTGTGTGAGTGTGTGTGTGTGTGTATAAATTTTTTTTGTTATTTTTTGCATATTTTAAAGTGTTGTTGCCACAGCGTGCTGATATGCCTTGGTTCAGAGTCCTTGTGTCTCCCACAGCATCAGAAGACGATCAAAGAGGAACACCGGTCCTATTACTCCATCAGCACTGCCCACGTTTACGGCCAGGAGAAGTACCTTCTGGTGAGACCCTTTCTTTTCTCCACAGCAGAGCAGCCAGGAGCACAGTCTCACAGACTGTAACAAGGTTCTCCAGTCATTTCTCCTAATAATAAACATGATCACTGTACTACTTTAATATCTAATTACAGTGATGACCTTTAACCCCATCAGCTCTAGACGTGTTTTATATATATATATATATATATATGTGTGTGTGTGTGTGTGTGTGTGTGTGTGTGTGTGTGTGTGTGTGTGTGTGTGTGTGTATATGTGTATATACACATATACATACATTCAGTCTCTACTATAACACTAATGTAAAGGCAGCTGTGAGAGTGTTGAGCTGAAGTGCGGACCCTCAGACGGACCCTTATACAGGAGTCGAGGTTTCTAATGACATGAACTCTTATTGTGTTTATTTGCAGCTCCATGAAGTCTTCCCAGATTTTGACTTCCTGTCCGAGTCGGATCTGTCATGTGATGTTGCATGCCTGATTTATGATGTCAGCAACCCCTGCTCGTTTGAGTACTGCGCTCAGATATTTAAGGTGTGTTCAGTATACACCAGATACAGCTTAACACATCCTCTACAGGCACTCAAATACAGCACCAGTCAAAAGTTAGACACGGCTCCTCATAGCAGATTCTCCCTCTGTGTATCTTAAAGTAGTAGTGTAGAATAAGAGTGAAGACACCACACTATAAACTAGCCCTCAGGGAATTATACAGTCCACCTTAAATCCTCTCATGGAATTATACAGTCCACCTTAAAACCCTCTCATGGAATTATACAGTCCACCTTAAACCCCTCCAGAATGGAATTATACAGTCCACCTTAAAAGCCTCCAGAATGGAGTTACACAGTCCACCTTAAACCCCTCCAGAATGGAATTATACAGTCCACCTTAAACCCCTCCAGAGTGGAGCTGTACAGGAGGATGGAGCAGCTTCCTTACCCTGCAGTGGAGCTGATAGAACAAGGTTTATTACTAAGCAGGTTTGGAGCGATTCTATTGGTCGGTCCATCATGAATATTCACTAACCTGAAAGGAGAACTAGAGCTTTTACACTGTGCAGAAAAAGAGATCAAAGTTTTTACACCACTAAATATATATTAGAGGTGGAGATATGGAGGAGTACCATACTGTGTATATACATGTTCATATTTAATACCAGTGCAGGTGTTTACTTGTCTTCTGTGATCAAGGTGAAGCCTACCATGACAGGATGTTAATCTAAACAGATGTCAGACCGCACACTACAGACAGCGGGAATGATGGCTTACCGCTGGTTTGTGTTCTCCTCGGTTCTGCAGGAGTACCTAGTGGACAGCCGAGTTCCCTGCATGCTGGTTGCAGCAAAAGCGGACCTGCCGGAGGTGCGACAGCAGTTCAGCCCAAGTCCGCTGGAGTTCTGCAGGTTGTACAGGCTGCCCCCTCCACAGAGCTTCACCTGCAACACCGCCGGGAACCCCAGCAAGGACATCTTCATCAAACTCGCCACTGTGGCCACATACCCGTGAGTGAACACACGCTCGTTTATACACTCACGCTGCTCACGAGTGTTCAGTAGGGTCAGTCCAGCTTTCCATAAGTGACCATATGAAAGGCTGACAGGTCAATTAGAGGTCACCAGGATCCCTCACGCGTGTACGTATGTGCACCTGGGCGCACTGCCAGAGCAACACCATGTATCTCCTTTTTTAATTTTATCACAGGGTTTAAAAACACCAGCCGACCTTCAGGTCTTGTCGGAATGCCGTGATGAATGGACCAATAGAAATGCCCCAAAATGACCAGTGTTGTTGCTGATTGGTCTGTAGAGGGGTGTGCCAGCATGCTACTTTTTCTGATGACGTCGCTCACCTTTAAGGCACCAGTGTCACAAAAGACACGCTGACGTGTGTAGTTGCAGGGTTGCCCAGGGTTGCCCAGGGGTCGGAGGTCATTTTTGTGGCATGCACCCACCTCTCCAAAATCCAAAATCTGGGCAAACCAAGTTTAAACCAAGTTACATCCACCCGAGCTGCATCCAAAAGCTCTCATTGAACTCCAGCTCCCAGTGGAGGTGGTGGGATCTCTGTACTGCTTTTACATCTTCCCAGAAATGGAGGGAAGCTGGATATAGGAACCAGCACTCATATGGAATGTGGTCCGAGGCACTTTTCACACCTGGTCTGGAGCAAACGGTGCAGGTGTGAAAGTACCCTCAGTACATGAACTTCCCCCCTCAGTGCTGGGGTTTTCCCTTCTGCTGTGAAATTGCTGTTTTCCAGGGATGCAGATTATTATTCCGAAGTCTTTGTGTCAGTATCCCATGACTGTGTTTGGTTGGGAAGGTTGAAGATTAGGTATTGTTGCGTAGTTAAGCCACTGCCAGGTTTCTTCCTTGCCTGGTCACAAAGTTACTCATGCAAACACGTTGGCTCACCCGTCTCTCACCTCCCTGACCTGTCTGGATTCGGTTCCTCTGCGGGCAGCTGGTCAGGATGGTCAGGTTTTAGTGGTTTCCAGCTGATTTGTGAAAGCATCACTTTCTTGAGAAAGAGAAAAATAGACAGTTTCCCAGATGCATCCTGATCGAGCAGCACTGATCCTGGGTCAGCTTTATTTCTGTACAGCCTTCATATTACCAAGACCTGAGGAGCAGAGCGTCTGGCTGTTCTGGAGAGCAGCCGGTGAACTGCCGGACGCAGATGCAGAACTGTAGTCACTTGTTCCACAACTCTCCCCTCACCTTAGACCCACAGGCTTCCAACCTTGTCTTACTTTGAGGTCAGACGGACGACCACAAAACCTTCTGTGGCTCACAAGATCTTACAGACTACATCGATTAACGTGCAGGCAAACCTAATATAATAATCAGCCTAGCCTGTCAACCAGCACACCGATTTAGCCTCCGATTGACGGCACATTCGTTCAGCTTTAAAGCTTTATTTAAAAGCTCTGAGCATCCAACACAGAGCACACAACAACCGTGAATTCACTGGGTCACGTGTGGGACTCCCAGTATTCTGCGCACCACATGGCATCTATACTAGATTGGAAGTTGTGTGTTATTTAATTCACACTCTGTTTGATGTTTGTGATCATATGACGAGATTCGTTTGCTGTATGCTGTATCACTGATGCTGTTAGCCAAGTCCAGTCAAGTCAAGAGGCTTTTATTGTCTTTCCATCCATGTACAAGCACACAGTGGAGGGAAATTGCGTTCCTCCCGGAACAAGGTGCAATCTGGAACAGCATGGAACCTCTACAAAATCCAAAATCCGGGCAAACCAAATTTAAACCAAGTTACATCCACCCGAGCTGTACCTGAAAGCTCTCATTTAACTCCAGCTCTCAGTGGAGGCGGTGGAAGTCTCTGTACTGCTTTTACATCTCAGAAATGGAGAGAAGCTGGATAGAAGAACCAGCCGCTGCCCCCTAGCAGTACCACTGCAGCCCACAGGTTACAAACAGGTCAACAGTCTTAGAACATCTCCGGCTTGATTTCAGTCCTACATGTCTTCCTTTTACATGTGGTGATTTTTGTCAGACCTCATCAACACTGAACTTTAAATAAATAAATTAATAATAAATAAATAATAAATAAATCAATAAATTAATGAATTTGGCCAAAAGGATTGGCCCACATTTCATCCATGACCCAAAGTCTGTCCCCCCGTGAAAACATGGAACATCCCAGCTGTTTTGCATATGTGCTAAAATCATCTTGCAGCTTTCTGGGGAATGACCATCAGACAGGTCAGTGTTCTCAGTCTGGCTCCTCCATTTACACACAGTAAGACTGATTTGGCTGCTGATGGTCATGCTGACCGATACTACAGGCTGCTCATTTTAGGAGGAACTCACCGTCCTCTTACCCTTTTAATCCTCTAAGCTATTTAAAACAGGCCTCCACTAAAAGCATTTTGACTACAGGGATTATCAGTTCTGCATTCACATTACTCATGTATGGTGTAATTAGCTCATTTTGGCTCATGCTGTCTATTTTGACAGCCTGAGGTGCAAAAATAAATGACCATTACACACACTTTGATTCACGCTTGGTCAGAAATGCCTAGTTGTAAAGTTTCAAGGCCTAAACTGGGCTCCGTTCACAGACATACTGCTGTTCTGCTGTACTTCAGACAGGATGTCTGGCCTGTAGTAGTAATTCTGAGACTAGGGATATCTCCGCCCACTGTTCAGCAGAGTGGCACCGCTCTTGATCAGTCAGCAGCCATGTTATCTACACTGCATGGGAGGCTTGACTTCACCCCTGCCTTTGTTTGGGGCTATATAAGGACTAATGTGAACACAAGCCTGACTACATTGCAGGGATCACCACTGAGTTCCATCGAGTCTTCCCTCTTTGTTACCAAACTAGACGAGTAAAAGTAATATGCAGATGTTTTGGGATATTAGGGATGTGATGGAGTGTGTTGTAAAACAGTCAGGAAGTATATCTTACTGGGGTGAGATAATATCTTTGTAATGAAACATGGCGACTCAGTAAAGTCACCATATTGTCTAGCCTGGTGTTCAACAGCTTAGCGTGTACCAATCACCAATCTGCTGGTTAAGGCGTCCGGTTCAGAGTCTCTACTGCGTTGGCTGAGCTTCTTGTTTTTCACCTACTCGTATGTCATATGGGGTTTCTGTCAATCAGAGAGAGACTGATGATGAAGCTAGGTAGTGACCATCACTTTAGCTGCACAACAGCCATAACACAAAGATGTGGGGTCTATCGCAATAAACACCCTATAACACCCACAGACTACATCAGGGGTCTCCACGAAGGGCCCGGTTGTGCAGTGGGTGCTGTCCATAGCTCAGTTCGCTAGCTAGCTAACGCCAGAGCCCCCTGGCACCAAGCTTTGCTTTCCTTCATTTGTGTAGGAACTGAAACCCAGTTTATCAGCTGCTCCTCTTTCTTTCCCACCCCAGGAAAGAGCTAGACTGATAACTGAGTAGCTTTTTGGACCCAATAGACAACAATTGGACAGCACAGAACTGGAGCATGCTGGGAAGACGAGAACCTCAGTAAAGACTCGCACCTGGACTTCCTAACAACCGGGTTGTAGCAGAAATAATTTTTACATTTATTTTATAAAAAAAAAACACAAAGCTTTTTATTTGATACAACAAAAACGGGTTCCACCACTGTAGTTGGATATCGGGACCGTAAATGGATATTGCGTCAGGAGTGGTGTCAGACTTAACCAGTGAATAACAGCATGGGGCTGGCAGTATGGCTGGACGATCTGAGGAACATATGCTGAACATCGGGACTGTGATTTAAATGGTAACTCCTCTAAGACCAGAATACCAACCTTCTTTGACCTGAGGCTGGACCTCTGAATACAGCATGCCAGACTGCCAGAAAGTTGTGGTTGTGATGTCACAACACATGGAGGTCTGCTTGCCCCTGATAGACCCAACTCCTCTACGGTACTTCATAAGCAGCTCTGTGTGATAAGGTTGAAGTTCCTCATTTAAAGATTAGGGTAACATCTTGATAGGTTAGAAAAGGGACCCTGTTTAATTGAGAGGTTGCTATAGGAACGCTTGATGTTTCAAGCCTAGATGCAAGCTTCCTGATGTTACTCAGCTCTACTGTAGTTCCACGTCTACTGATGAATGAATCACCTCACAGGTCTTTGTCGAAAACAAATACCCACTCTCGGCCATACTGCCTCTGATCGGGGACGTGCGCTAGCTCACGGTCTACAGGGGACAGTGCTACATTGCGGGCATGACGTTTTGCGGCTGTCGTCTCGACTGGCTAATCGTAGCTGCATATCTGTGATTTCAGTCTGTGTTTGTTGACTGCAGAGTTCCTGTGGAAACCGTCACGGCGAGAGGCTGTGGTCTAACAGTGTCTGCATGTTTCTGTGTTTCTTTCGGCAGTCACGCTCGCCTGCGCTGCATGTGTACCTGTAACAGGTGCACCTTCTGCCTCTGTCAGAATTTCCTCAACTCCGAGCTGCTTCACACGGTTAAGGCGAAGCTCTACACGGCCATCTCCAGCAGGTTCCTCCTCTATCTGCCTGAGTTTCATCGCTTTGATACACATCCGTACATCCGTCTGTCTGTCCCTCATCCCAGCATGGCGCTCATCTTTCTGCTCCTTCTTTGAATGTCTTGAACTTCCTGAGTTAAAGGCTGGGATCACTGTTGTTCATGCATCAGCGTTGGGTTTAGTCGCCCTTGTGGTCCTTGTGCTTATGTAGCACACCTAAAAACACGTTGTCCAAATCGCTCTCTCTTCCACCTGTTGCTGTGGGGGCGTGACTGAGAGGAGGATCTTGGAGCGGTCTAGGGCATGTACAAAGGAGTCAGCAGAGATATGAAGTTACCAGAGATGAGATGCTAAGATTGCGCTAATATGGTCCCTGGTGTAGAGAGGACAAGCAGCCGCATTTTGAACAAACTAATCAAACTGCAGACATACAGGAAACTGTACTTATTCCCCAGAGTATAGAAAATCCTTACTTGGATAAAAGTACAGATCGGATCACTGGTTAGGACTGGAGATTAATATTATAATATACGAATAGCAGAATTTTAAATTATTGAGTTTATGCTGTAAACAAACTCTGGATGAAAAAAATATCATTGTTATATATATACAATAATATAATAAAATATATAAAATAATAAACGATATAGAAAATAGTTTCATTTATATTTATTACAGGTTAAAGTAGCTAAGGATTTCATAAAGAAATAAGTAATAGTACTCAATATACTTTTACAGTAATGAAAGTACATGTAACTTATTTGCTACTTACTAATCCCAAAATACTAATCTAATTTTCTGAATCTGGTGAAATGTAATTGCCCCTAACTGAAAAGAAAAATTGCCGTTAATAACTGTGCTGAATTGCTCTACAAACTGTTTACATCAGAAATCACTCAAGATTTTTTTTGCAGGGACAGAATCGATTAGGGACCCCAGCTTTCTTGGATGGCTCTGGGTTAATTTGGGTGGATCAAATGAAATTAAACCTCCTAGCCTAAATAAAAAGTGAAACACAATTTGAGAGCAGTTATGTGGAAAACACAACAGGCCCTAAAACGGAACCCTGGGGAACTCCAGGACTAATATTATCCTTCTCCTCTATTCTCATTTCCTTTACAGTTTACAATGTTATGGAATCTGGAATTTCCACACCCCTAATGTAATCTGACAGCTGGTAAAGATGGAAAATAATCGCTGGTGATTTAACAGAACATGTGCTTCGAAACTCTGGGGCTGAATGTCATGCTGACGGAGATTTGGTCCCTTGAAAGAAGCCAGTTGTGCAGTATGACGGACATATGACCACTGCTTTAGGTTTGCCATGTACTCCTGTGTGTATGTGAGGTGTAGTACTGTAGGGCTGACTGTTGGGACCAGCCTTAATGTCATGGTCTCCTGTGTGTATGTGAGGTGTAGTACTGTAGGGCTGACTGTTGGGACCAGCCTTAATGTCATGGTCTCCTGTGTGTATGTGAGGTGTAGTTCTTGTTGGGACCAGTCTTTGTCATGGGTTTTCCACAGTGGAAGTGTGTTGGGTTTATCTGGTTCCTGGCAGTCATACTGGATGATGGTCATGAGTTATAGTGTGTTGGTCATGATGTTCAGTTCCAGAGTCTGTAGATGCTGAATCACTTCTGATTATTGTGTGTAACATTTAGTAGAGCTTTATGACATGCCAATTAACCAGGCTAGGTGACTAGGAGGGAGCTCAGACAACACCTTCCCTGCTTTTCCATCTTCACAGTAGCAGTTTTGTCTGTACTTCTATTGGAGGGGTTTAAGGTACTGACTGGGAACTCTTGAGGTGAGCAGCCGTAGGGTTGGTCCGGAAGAGGCTGTTCTGAGAGCAGCTCCCTCGAGAAGCAACAGCTTTTCAGTGTTTCCTCCGGCTTATCTCTGCCTTGGCTTCTGTTCATTAACGTCCGGTCTAAACTTCTGCATTCTTCTTCAGGATTACTCAGCCTCAGCCTGCCGCATGTGATCCCTCAGCCACAGACGAAAACAATAATAATAATAATAATAATATTAGTAATAATATTCTCCCGTGACCAGACAGTCGTTTTTTCTGGTGTGAATTTTCTGTGTAGGCGTGCAATATGAGCTCCCCCTGATTTTTCTTCAGGAATTTCATCTTTCAGTTCTGCATTTGTGGCTTTTCGTTTATCATCTGAGCATTACTTCATCCCAATACGCTTCATCACAGCATCACATCATGTCCATGTCTTCATTTCATCCACTCTACATCATCTTGTTTTCCTAGTTGTGCATTATTACGAGTGCGAATGCATTATTAATTTTGACTTCATTGTTCCTCTGCTGTGCTGCTACTGCTCTATTTGGGTGTGATACGGTTCTTTTAAGCCAGGCATACACTGTGTGATTTAGTCTGAGCTGACTGAATTTGAAGCAATATGCGATTAACTACCCAGACGAGTTTGCTTTGAGCAGTTGAGTTTCTGACGTGTCAGATGGTTTGGTGGCTTGTCTCACAGTTTGAGCTTTTCACGAGCTGATCTCTCAAAGTCGCACCCAAAACCACATATAAACAGTCAGACCTACGGCTCCTACTCAGCCTGATACACATACACATAGGCTAGAGAGTCTATATGTGCAGTTCCAGGAGTGTTTTTGTGCAGTGCGAGTACATACGTCACATACACTGTGTGCGATGGAGTAAAACTGTCAGCAAACAAGATTTCTGAAACGGTGTATGCCTGGCTTTATACAGGTTTATTGTATCAGGGTTTATGCTACTAACCCTCAGATCATCAGTACTGAAGTACACTTACAGCACTCTGAATGCCTTGCATCCATTTTTTTATTTATTTAAAGTTATTATTTTTAGTGATATATAAAATGTCCGTTTGGATAATAATTGAGTGTGTAAATGTGCCAACCTGAAACTAACTCCACTCTCTCTCTCCCAGACACATGTCTCAGGTGGATCTGAAGAGCTCCTCGGTGTGGCTGAGGGTCAGTCTGGGGGCGGCTGTCTTCGCTGTGCTGGGCTTCACTATGTACCGGCTGCTGTTCAAACCCCGGTGATCCACCAGCATCATTAAAGCGATAGGTTTACCAAGCTGTTTTAGCCAAATATACATTTGACGGCCAATATTCACTTTGGAACAAATTCCTGCCCGGTTTCCTCAAATGTGTTCGATCAGATGAGACATGAAATTAGCACTGGAGCTAAAAACTGACATTAGTACAGACAACAAGGCTGCTGTTAAGGATGTGATGTAACTTCCCCTATTTTATAAACAACAGTGTGACAGAAACCACATAGAGATCCCTGAACAATTCATTCACACTCAGCATTACTCTACTACTACTGATGATCATGAGGGGATTAAATTAAAATCAGTCTAACACAACAAGCAGGGATTAGACTGTAACAGCCCCAGAAATGCTGCAGAAAGATTCCAACTGTGCCATGATTAATGATTTCAGTAGCGGTTGACTAATAAGAGCTGATGCCAGTCCCAACATTTATAATACCAATGACGGATATTATGGGTTGGTTTTTAATATAGACCACTTTAAAAAAGACTAACACTATAATTCCAGAAATTATAGAAACAGATGAAGATTACGAAGTTATTAAATTAATCCAAAAAGTCATTAAAACAAAGTACTGAGAAAGTGATGTAGCCACATAAACATCCAAGTAAATTAATAACTGCGATTTATTGCAGTAAGCCTGAATATAGTCCATGTTTCTAGATAACAGTGAGCCATACAGTGTTAGTAACCACATAGTGAAGTTTATTAGAGGTACGGAACATCTCAACTTAAAGAAAGAAATAAGATTACACAGAGAACAGACCCGTTACCCTCCTAGTTCTGATGATCAGCAGATTTAGTTTAATCTCAGGGCTTTTAGGTGGATTTTACTCTAATCCCCTAAACTAACCAGTGATTAGACAAACCAGGAATCTCCCTCGGAATGCTGCTGAAACAGCCCTGTTATGCCACGACTGACAAGCAAATACCAACGTTTGGATATAATGGAATATAATACAGACCCACTTTTAAAAAATTATAATACTATAAATACAGAAATCACAGATTCATTAAAACGGACAATGTGGATTAAAGCTAACTAGCTGGGGTACAGTTGTTTCAAATCAAGAAAGCGATAAAACAAAGTATTTAGAAAGTCGTAGCCACAAAATCATCAAACAAATTATTAATGATTTTTTGTTTGCGCTGTTTACGGAAGCAGTACGCTGCACAGCTAAGAACAGTAACAGCAGTCACCCTGAAATTAGGCCATGTTTGTAGATAACTGTCTATCATACAGTGTCATAAACCACAAAACCAAGACTATTACAGATTAGCAAACAGCTCCTCGTGCTCTGAGGCGAGCATGTGATTAACATATCCTGTTAGCATGAGTGTAACTGATGATGCTACAGACCCTGAACGTGTTTTGGATGAACGTCCACAGTTGAGGTAAAAGGGGGGGGGGTTTGATTTAGTGTCTTTTTTTGGCTGAACTATCGCTATAACCCTCACTGCACCTGTTTCTGTGCTTCAGACATTCCTGCCTGCTTCACTCCATCTCTCGTTCACTCACTCCCTCCATCTCTCGTTCACCTGAGGACAGAAAATAGCGTTTTGCTGTGGATTTTAACAGTGAACCGGTGCCCAGTTCATACCCAGACGTAAACAAGCCTACAGTTCCTTGACAATGTTACATCATGTCCTGTTTGGGGTGAGATGCTTGAGAGCTCGTGTTGAGAGGAAGTGTTGCACAACTGACGAAAATGAACAAACTGTAAATATGATCATGTGTATAAAAGTCTATTTATTTGTACCTGTGTGGACCTACAGAGGAAAGGGACGGGTCAGGTGCCGCCGTATACTGCTATTTTTAGGAGGCATGTTTCGTCTCCTCCAGTCTATAGATAAGCAGTAATGAAGTTCAAGGAGGAATACACCTCCTGCTCAAAGGAAAACATTTCATCGCTTCACTGATCTACCAAGCTTTACATGATCTGGTGTTGCTTTGTTTTTCTGTAGATCTGCAGTTAACCTCTCCATTTCAGAGTAATTCAAAAAGTTTCCCAATTTCCTTTTAAATGTAGTCGACCAGCCAAGTCCTGTTTGATGTCTGAAGTTTGCTTCGTTAGTTTTGAGTTTAGGAGTTCAGAGTTAAATGTATCTTGCAAGTAATGGAAGCATTTTCCCACCATTACCACCACTTGGCATGGATTAGCACTCGCTTCCCACAAGCTGTGTTGAGCTGTTAGGAAACCTCAGACTTGTTTATGAGGTTTCTCATCTGTTTGATGTCCTGTTTGCAAAACAGTCCAAGTGTTTACACAATGGTAAAATTACAGAAGCAAACTTCAGATGTCCAACACGTCTTGGCTGACCGAATTACAGCTGGTTCTGAAAATGTATGTATGTATGTATTTATTTATGCGCCTACTGAGTCCTGCTGACGACTGTCTGGGGTGTATCTAACACCACCTGCATGTTTCGGTTGCACCCTACCGTGTGACAACAGTGAATGTGATGTTAGCTCAAGCCAGCAGAGGATTGTGGGAAGGTACTGTGAGCACTCGGTCACTCAACACCAAGTCTGACTTTTTTCCCCCCCATCTTTTCCAAACTTTTAAATAAACAACTCCTGCAAACGGTGCCCTGTGGTGTAATGTATTCCTTATCCCGGCTGTAAGTCTGTCGGTTTAGTTATTGATATCTTATAAGGTGATGTTATCAATTTGTAAGGATGTCTACCTCTGGTGTTGCCTGCTAACCAGCTAATCCCGGCCCATCCTGCCTGCTCTCGGTGAGAAAACACTTTTGAAAGACCAGCAGTAAATGTGATGGCAGAAGGAGGTTAAGATTTTTCAAGCTACAGGGATGAAGTTTGAAGTTTTAAGGTTTCTTCTAGACTGACTGGTGAACTGGGTAGGACTGAGGTGAGAGGAGGGGGCTGTGTGGAGGCTGAATTTGACAGACAGAATTTGCGTCCTTTGACATGCTGCTCTGTTATTTTGGTGCACTAATGTTTTATATTGATGTTTTTATGTTAGTAGTAATTAAGGGTTTTCTCTAACAGCCAGAGTTAGTAGGTTTCATTTTATGCACAAGACATGGGCATTTAAAAAAATATTTTATTTGCATGGTATTTTTCATAAGTCAAAAATGTGCTACATGAAGTGAATGATATTGTTACATATTAACACATAGATAATAGCAAATATAAGAAACCATAATGGCCTGACTGTAAAGACTGCTAACTTTACATGTGTTTAAAAAGCTGACACAGTGAGCCCAGACGTCTGACCTGATGTACACCTCGATAAGTTACTGGACTCCTACTACTCTCGTGCTGGTGTATAGTTCATGCTTCTTTGTGGCTGCTAAGGCTGTGTTTACATTACAGGTTGTATTGCACAAGTTCTTAGATGAGGTTCTGCTCAGCTGATTGATATCCTTGGTGAAAATGACCCACATCTGTCATACTTGCTTCTGAAAGCCGCAAGATGCTCATGATGTACTGTCCACGCTGGATGATGACCACAGCGATCAGCCTGCACAGCCTCTTCTCTGCACAGTTGCAAACACTCGTGTCATCTGATCTAGGAACACATATGAAGGTGTCTCCAATCTGTTTCAAGAATTCTTGATATACTTGTGTTCACAGATACTAGAAATCAGATCATTGTATTTTTAATGGAATCAGTCAAATGACCATGTTAACAGCAAACTCCTGATGAACCGATTAAGGTCTAGAAGGCTGAAAAACAGAGCTGTGATTTTGGTAAAAATGATTTTTGGAGTATGTGGACCTTTACTCCGATTTCTTTCAGAGTTCTCAGTTTCTCAGCGCATGTGTGTAAAAACAGACTGCGGTACTGAAAAAAGCAAGCAGCGCTTAACACAGCAACCAAACATTGTTGGAGTGATGCTGAAACTGCATGCTTATGAAGCTATATGAAATACTCATGCTGCAGATGAGGCATGTTCATATTTTTAGCTGCGGTGACGCAGGGTTTTAGATAAAGCTGCATAAAGTTTTACTTTTATACCTTGACTGGTGTAGATTACTGCCTGGCTCATGTAGAATCTGAGTTTCCCAGTTAACTATTTACTAACTGATAACTAATTCAGATTTAAACCACTTTAGCCCTCTAACATGAAATGGTCTAGAGCACCACTGAATCAGGATTTGACTTCCTAACTGAGGTTGCATAACGTAATGTGTGGTACCACACAACCGTTCACAGCTGTGTCAGCTACCTGTTGTTGTTCCGGTAGTCTAAATTGGATGACTGCTGTTACTAAAGGAGCTCCATCCTCGGCCAATTACAGAAAACCTTTAAAATCACCCCCCCAGTTATTACTGTCAGCCCGTAAAACTACAAACACCACACACTGCAGATTCATACTGGATTAAAATCACCTCCCAGTTAGTACTGTCAGCCCGTAAAACTACACACACTGCAGGTTCATACTGGATTAAAATCGCACAAATTGCTTAAAGAACCTCTACAGTTAAAACTAGCCCCCTACTAAAGTATTTCAGAGATGTTCTGTGCACCATGTGTTTAGATACCACTGCTATATAAATACAATGATATTATAAGCTGTAGGGGTCACACCCAGGCGAGGGGTCGTAGTGGTTTTCTTTGCGGGGCCGGATATATACAGACATCTCGGCGTCCTCCTGCCGGTTCGCATACGTGCTGAATTGACAGCTGCCTGCCTTTCCGTTTGTTCTCACCCCGTTCATCTCCTCGTAAATGGGAACTGCCTGTGGTTTCGGCTGACTGGGTGGCCTCTTCTGCCGGCGAGAGAAGAGAGGACAGGTTAGGGCGGGGTTCACACATCATCTCTCTGAAAGTGTAAATATACCAGCGGCCTCTGAAAGCCCCAACAGATGTGAGCACACACCCTGCTCGTGGCTAAATCACACAAACAGAACTGACTTGTTTTCTGTGGTGAGATTTCACACGTTCGACCTGTCCTGCCATCTAATACTCAGCACAAACAACAGATAATCCCACTAATAAAAAGCTGAAAATGGCTTGTTCTATCAACACATGACAATGTGCATTACACACACTCTTAACAGGTTCTGCATACATCATCTCCCCTGCTGCTCGGATGTTTTACGTCCTCACTTGATCTAATGCAGAGATTGGTATAATGTAAATAAGCTGTTCATTTTTCATTTTCCTAATTATGACTATGGGATGTGAAGGTAGATGCATCAGTCAATAAATATCCCCATAAACACACAACAAATAATAAAATATACACGTAACAGATGGTCTTGCAACAACTGGTGAAGGACTAGAGGATGACCAACACTGCACTGTGCAGCAGCAAATGATCTATCATCTCTGACTGTACATCTACATGTTCATGAAAAAACATGGTCTACTTTAGGTGTTAACTGTAGTTGCAAACTCCATTATCAGCAGCCTTGTTATAACAAAGCTGACAATCTTGAGTGTTAAAAAAAACAAATTGTCCTAAATTTCAAGAATGACCCAAGCACTAACTTATCCACGCAACAAAAAAAATCCAGCAATTTACTTGAATGTACATTACACTGCCATCAAAGAGGTTGGTAGCAGAATGCAGATCCTAAGCATATCTAACTGGACAGATACAATCTGGAAAACTTACTTCATAGAATCACCGATTTCTACAACTGTATTAAGCAGAGTTATTCTTAGCCACTGTAGACGAATGGAAATGTGAATAGAAGCCATTTGGGTTTTCGGTGAAGTTCCTTACGTCACTGACTGTTAGATTTTCCATTCAGAAACTGAAACCCACTCAAGCCCTACAGACAAACTCCAGGATACTCACGCAATAGACTCCAGCAAGGACCAGCACACAGAGGAACAGCAGCACCGCTGCGGCTGACAGCGCATACAGCAGTGGCTCGTAGCTGTAACAACTGCACTCTTCAGGAACTGCAACACAGACAAAAGTTTGTTACTAACAATGCTTACATGAACACTTAGAATTCGAACATTATACAATTTGTACTCTTGTATTTAATCAGAAATTGGTGCAGAGACTTTAACTAGATATACATGGTATTAGGTTCCTAATAACAGAACTTAACCACACATATCCAGCCACTTTTGGTAGAGCAAGACCTGCAATGCATTTACACAACAGCTGCACCCAGAAGGAAGTGTGGGGTTGAAGTGCTATGAGGAAGGAAGATAAAGGTGACCAGGATCAAAAACTGATAATAAATTTAGACTGATATGATCAATATTTACTGAGCAACACATACAGAAGTCTGTCTCTCAGTATGGCGTCGGGCCGCCGTGTTTGCTAACCCAACATGCCAGACGTCTCGGTATGGAGCTGTAGAGGTTCCTAATTGTGTCCTGTGATAATCCATTCCATGCAGCCTGAACATCCTCACACAGTCTCTGCAGATGCTGCGGTAGGGGTGGAGGTGGAGTGACACCAGGTCTTCTGGACGTGTGACAACAAACCGCTAATCTTGGTGCTGACCACGGTGCCTCCACATACGGATTTGTTGGGCGTCTCCACCAAGACTAAAGCAGGACTTGTCACTGAGGATGATCCGCTGCCATTCTGAGTCACTCCATGACAGTCTGGTACGACGCCACTGCAGTCTTTGGTGATGTTGAGGTGGTGTTAAGGACAGTAGTCGTAGCAGTTTGGGTGCATGGTGCAGCTGTCTGGTCTTCCCGGTGTTTCTAGGTTCAGGCTTTCCTCCACGGGTGGCAGATAAAACAATCAGTCAGTGTTAACAGTAAAACCTGGTGACTGCTGTTAGGATTCCACTCTTCTTTTTTGTTCAGCACCACCTTAGTCCTTCACTGCGGTAAAGCCCCGATCATGGCATTTGTCAGTACTGATGTTTATCCTAGGAGTCATCCTGCACCTATTCGGCTCTGTAAAGTCAGTTGTAGCTTGCATCATTTTCCACTGTTATGTGATATTTTGCCACACATCATATTTTTAAAGGGCGAGGATTTTGCATATTTCCCAGAACCCAGGGCAGTTTCTGTACTTTATACCTTTCACACATACTCAGGGAGATGTGGATCTTGTGGGTGTTCTGAACAGAAAAAAACAAAACGTGTGAAGCAGATGCTGATGAACTGCCTGACATTCAGAAGTCAGTCTGCCCTTCCTGTTAGACCTCCACAGCAGCATCAACGTAAACATCTCAACAACAACATGTGAACATCTCATGACCAAAAGCAATTCTTAAGATAGTGACGATGTACAAGATCTCTCTATGTGTTTTTTATATTATTATGTTTGTGGAAAACATAAATGAACATAAACATTAGCAGGAAATAATTCTGTGTTTGTTTGTTTTTTAACTAAAACCCAATAAACACAGTTGGGGGACATAAAAGTGTATTGAACCCTGGATGTGCAGAGTAGCAGCAATAAAATATAGTAGAGCTAAATAAGTTTCCTCTTAATGTAATAAATAAAGAAATTGTTTTTCAAATGACATTCAAACTACATTAATCTGTGTTTTGTGTGCTCTGCAGTCAGTCTCTAAAGCAACTAAATTCTACAATCACAGGTCTTTACTGAAATGGAGGAAATGATGCCAACTCATCCAACTAATTTAGTTGTTGATCTTAGTCGTTGATTTTAGTGACACCCCTAGTGTAAAAGGCAAAACCACTCTGAATCAGACTTTCTCCGATTCAGATTTGAGTACTAAAATACATCTCCGATATGCAATGCAACCGAGTCTTAACAGCCAGATTGGAATTCATGAAACTTTTACCCATATCTAGCTCAACATGCGTCATAATTTCACGCAGTTGAGACCTCAAATATATAATCTGATGTTTCTGAATCAAAACAATTAAAGCCCAATTCAAAGAGGTTTCTAATTACCAAGGACACAAACCAAAAGAAGTGGCTGCAGTCAAATGGTGTGCCCTGTTTACGGCAAGCTGGAACATGTTCTCATTTCTATGCTCATCTGTCAGTCACTGGAACTTTGTAATCGCTCCTCTGAAGCCAGATAATACTAAGACGGGAGTGGACCTGCATCCCTCAGCAGGCACTGTTTTCCCCCGGCTGACCCATGTAAATCATTGCTCCTTTGCATGTGTGGGTCAGTTGAGGAGCTGATGTGTTCGGACGGATAAAATTGGTTTCGGTCACATTTACCCAGGGGGTGGAGGAGGGGGTGAGTGTAGCCTGATGTAGGCCGATGCAAAGTTCAAAATGATCTGTTCCTCCTGCACCACAAATGTCCACCGCAGCTCATTAAAAACACCCCTGAACAATACTTAGTAAAAACCCAAACCCAAAGCCACAGCTGTCTGTAGTCTCTCCTGCGGAAATCATCAAACCAGCTTCTGCTTTTCTTCTCATCTCTGCCTGTTTATGAAATTGCTTAAGTACATTCATTTGCTCAACAGTCCCACTACTCATTTTCTGTCCAAAAAGTGGTGAAACAGGTGATCCAACACGACTCTTAACACACTATCCCACAGAACAGCACTCCATACGTAAGCCTTAGTTTTAGTAGAACATATTTACTAGCTTTCCTTTCTCAGATGTAATTAGTCCAAACGCAAACGTCTGTACTTTACTAAGCGCTACCCGGCTTTCGAGGTTAGTGGCACCAACAATCAAATTAAAGGTGCAGTAAGTGATTTTAATCCAATACACTCCTCATCAAATTCAGTAAATGTCTTCCTAAGGGCCGCTAGCTGTCCTTTGGTGTTGTAATAAAGCCCTGGACGAGAAAATGGGAAATAGACAAAGTGGTTTGAACCAAGCTACACAACACTCTTCCTGCCTAATTGGTTCCTCATTAGATCCTCGTGCACAGAATGGGTGAAGGGGAGGGGCTACATTCAGAACTCCATACACGGTCAAGAAGCTGAAGAAACAGCCAGTGAGAAAAAGATCTGAAGAGCTAAAACTGCTAGTGTGTTCACATTAGCGGTTGGCAAGTCGCTTACGTTGTTCCAGGCAGTTTCACAGCTTCCAGTGTGTATGTGCAAAGGTACATCATATAAACTGGAGAAAGAGGAAACAGCGGTTAAAAGCTTCTGCTCCATGTTCACCACGACACTGCTGAGAACTGGAACTTAATGCTGGTAGGAACTAAAATTCAGAGAGCAGAAGCTGGGGGAACCTCAGACCTCCTTGTCTACTTGTGATTGGTCCAAAGAATTTACTGGAGCCAATTGTCAAATACAATGTCACTTCACTGTGTTATAATTCATTTACATATAATTGTGAAAATCTTAACAAAATGTGTTACTTGTCGGCATGTTGCATGCTGATAATTAACTGCCACTAATTTTGCACTCCAATAGGACATGACTAGTCGCTCTGTTGCCTGTTACTGTGAACACATGATGGAAAACAAGTTCCTAGGAACTCTATGTTAAGATTAGTAAGGCATGTCGATAGTGGAGAGACCTCAAAGAGCTGATGAGGCTGAAGTCAGCTCCCTATTCGCCAGCTTCTGGTTCGGCTACCGTGCCTGAATGTAACTGCTTCACCGAATTATGGTGGAAGGGGAAAACAGACAAGATGCTGACTTCAACTTTCTGGAAAGTTTAAAGGCATGCAAAGGGATGAGGAGGTTGCTCTCATTCTGCTGGACAGGTGAAGAGCACGACCTGTTTTCTGAATATGTCAGTACTGTTTGTCTCATTTGATAATGTTGGTGATGGTGTGAGCAGCTGGTTAGTGGTTTGTTTACCCACAACCTAGCTAACATTAGATACGTTACTTGCTCTGTTATTGTTTGCTCCAATTTGTATCCAGGTATTAATCCACAGAATGTTTGTGATGAGTTTTATGGCCACAAAGATCTAGATAAAACACCAATTTGGTAGACAATGTGTATCTAAGAAACCGTTCACACTACACTAGCTCTTTAGTTGGTTATTCCAAAAGGATTGTGCCTGAAAAACAAAGTGTGGATTTGTCCAAATTATTATTTTTTTTTAATCTACTGGGTTCTACAGTGTTCAATAAACAATGACTAGACTTATTAATACATACTTCAACACCATTCTTTTTCTTCTTCTTTCACTTTACTTTATTATCTAATTCATAGAGTTCAACAAATGGTTGTAAGGTACTCTTATCAGCCTCTGTGAGGTACAGGAGGCCATAATGACATGGTAGAGATGTTATATACGTTCTATTGGAACTACAGTGGAACTAGCTACTACCCCTTTTCTGTGTATGTGGTAACTGTGCCAGCGTAACTCTTAAGAAATTTCTCTTACTTTCTTTTTCGGGATGTTCTTTAGGGTAGTTTTGGCCTTGTACTCTGACTTGTCAGCTGGAAATCAGTTTTATCCGAATTTCTCCAAGTCTTTGTCTGTCTGAGTTTTAGATGAACCTGCCACCACCATGCATTAGCAGACTGAGATATTGCCTGTGTTCGGTTTGTGTCAAATGTACATCTCAGCTATTACTGTACGCAGGGCAGTTCTACTGTTTCTACAAGGTGACATGAAAGCCTTTCCTCTAACAAATGTTATCAATAACTAATTACATTTCTACTGTCATCACAGTGGACTTACTAGATCCTAGAACATGTCTGACTACCTTATGCTTCCCAAAGTCAGTTCCTGGGACCCTTTGCACTACTACACTATTCCTCCCACCCTATAAAAAAGCTTAACACAGAGGATGAGGACCTTGTTAATTAGTTTCTTATATGAATGATATATTATATGAACACAATGGTGTTGGGTGGGGGGGGAAACACCGAATCTAAACATTTGTCTTGTTCTTGATTACAGAGCAGATGCTGCTTTCACTTTCCACTGGGGGCAGGAGAGAATGCACCCTAACCACTTATTCGAGCCAGCTGTTAAAATTCGGGTTCACTGTTACACTGTCGTTTGGAATCACCTGGACATATTTGTTATGGCTATACCTGTATATCATCCTATCTCAATCTGAATAACTTGCATTTTAAATATCAGAAAACATAAAATCAAAAGCTAATTTTATATTGTTTAATACATCAAGAATTCTGTGAACTAAAAGTCTTGTGAAATAGTTTAGTTCTAGATGTAAAATTGATTGTAATTTTTTATTAGAATTTATTTATTTATCTTTAATATTTTACTGAATCATTTACAACATACAGTATTCTCACTGTACAGGATCTAACTAGTACTAGTTATCACTACATCCTTGTGAAGGCTTATCTGCGTATATGCCGTGTAACTTTGCATGTTTTAAGTGGTTGTATCCGAGATATTGTCCTTGGACAATGAAGACAATAAAGGCTATTCTATTCTAACAGTTATTAGAAATATGTGAAGATCTACCGGACCAGCATATGAAAATAAATTTTACAGATTTATTTGAACAGTATTTACTGAACAGTAGATTAAATAGTATTACTAATAAAAGTTTTTTTTGGAAGAAGGCTACAAATAAAACGCACCATTTATAAATATATTCACATAGAATAGATATAAATCTAATCCTTCTGTGCTTTTTGATAGCTATATTTAACCTGACTGGTTAAGGTTTAACCTGCCGATCGTCATGGATGACTTCACTGTCAAGTGCAAGTATTTAAACTGAACTATTGTCAGTGCACACAACAGATCGTAAGAAATGAGGACACTCATACCCAGAGGCCTGAACTTACTATTTATTGGATCTTAAGGCTTATGGTTTTATACACATAGTCTGCTTTTTTTACTTACTGATACTCCTCCTAATATTCCTAATGATATTTCACTGATATACTTGTTTTATATTGTGTATCGCTCTCTTGACACTTTTAAAGTCAAAAAATGTACAAGTTAATGAAGTTAATAAATTTAACATGGACTAAATGTCTATTGGTTGTTGTACAGTGTCCGTCTATAACAGTAAGAAAGTCCGTCTGAGAGGAAGTCGGGTCACACTACTGTCTGTAAAAATAATAATGAAAGTTATTCATCTATATCTCACTACACTGTAGAAAGGGAAGGAACCATGCTCTAAGGGTTGACCAAGCTTAATGCGATCCCACACTGTATCTGAAGGACAAATACAACAACAAGTCAGTTCTTCAGATGGGTGGTATAAAGCTGCACAGTGTACATCACGTCTAAATTAATAAATTATACTACATCTACACAGTTACTGGTAAAAGTATGTAAACAGTTAGTGAGTGATGTTAGTAATGATTAAGACTGAAAAATGAATCATACTGCCTGTAGAAGAGATAGATAAGTCACCAACAACCAAACAATCATTTTGTGTACATTATCAACACAACCACAACTAACCAGCGATACACTCATAACACTACATCTCAGCATTCAAGACCCAAACCAGGAAAGCTTGTGCTGCTCTACTGGCCAATAATAACAGGCCTGTGGTCATGAGCACGAAAAAAACACCCCCTAATTTTGGCCACAAAGTTTCCACTTTAGTCTTTAGTGATCTGAGCGAAAACGTCTACATATATATGTATGTATGTATGTACACTTGTGTGTCTATGCATTTATATATGTGTGTGTGTATGTATATATGTGTGTTTATATATGTATTTATATATGTGTGTATGTGTGTGTGTATGTATATATGTGTGTTTATATATGTATTTATATATGTGTATATGTGTGTGTGTGTGTGTGTATGAATAGATATGTATGTGTGTTTATATATGTATATATTTATATACAGTGTGTATGTATATGTGGGTATGTATGTATATATGGGTGTGTTTGTGTAGTAGTATTACTATTCTTTCCCTATTATGGATGTCAGCTGTCTGTAAAGCACTCTGAGCTGCTATGGGTATGAAAGGGTGCTCTATAAATAAGCATTTATTTATTTATTTATTTATTTATTGTTAACTGTGCACGGCCAAGACCAGGGTTGAGATACACTGGCTTAACCTTACAGCTTTTATATTAATCTCTTTTTGTATTGGTTCATAGGATCTTTTATTGAAGCGACCAACTGGACCCGAATTTACAATCGCAGTCTACACTGCAGCCACAGTATTAGTAAGAAAAATCAAAACTGGACGTTTTTGCCAAATTGTGCATTGATGTAAAACCATTTATACCAGGTAACTCTAATCCTAACACCAAGTTTGAAATAGTGTACTAACACTGAAAGGAAATAGCAGAAGAACTGCAGCTACTTCTGTAAAAAAGTTCACCAATTTTGAAGCAAATGAAGCAAGAAATAGGTGTTTACAACACTCCAGGATTTCCACATTACAGGATTGCAGCATCCTGTTCTGTTGACTTTTATGCTGACCTGAAAGCAAGACGGAGGGGTTAAATAGATTACTGGGTAATGCAAATTACAAACCGAATTCTGGAGTCAAAGATATAGACCAGCTTAAAACGATCAGTGACTTCAGTAGTTAGAAGCAGAACATTAATACCTTGAACAGGAGAGCAAGTTGGACTATTTTGTTGAAAACAGAAATGAAATTAGAAAAGCCAATTTGCTGTGAGTGAAAGCCTGCTGGGGTTTAAGGATGAAATGACTGTAAATTCTTGCTCTAGAATCTTCCATTCATATTATAACTAATACCACATTGACACTGATAACGTAAAGCACTCTCTCAATTATTGTTCAGTTAAAAAAAAAAAAATCATCAAACCAAACCTTCATGGTTGGCTAAAATGCTCCAAATTGACTTGGAAATGACATTTAAAGCTAGGACTTTTATTTTTCCTTTAAAGGGAATATTTTGGAGACATAATATTTGTTGTAGCAGCAACAATATAAAGAGTGGTCATGAAAACTTTAGAACAACTAGTTTATATAGTCTGCTTAACCATTAAAATACCCAGCTGATTTCTAACAGCTGGTATGGAATACTCCTCTAAACTTTGTTCGAAATCAATAACCTTAGTCTATAATAACACTTAATTTCACACTCCGTGGCGGGTTTACTTACTGAAATCTTCAACGTAGAGAAAATACTTTGTCTTGCCAGGATGATCCATAAACATGTTCTCATAATCATAGTGGAAGACACAGCGGTACAGGTCGGTGTGGCGCCCCAGCAGGAATGTGATGTTCACGTTGACTTGTTGGTGCTCTCCACCGCTCTGCACCAAGATCCTGTTCTTGTCTCTCTCGTTAAAAATGGTAGGACTGGCCCCAAAGTTCATATACAGAACCTTGTCAGGCTTCACCCAGTCACGGATCAGAGAAAAAGCAAATGGCTTTTCTTTCCCATGAGTGGACACGCAGGAAAACTCCACTGAAGTATTCCTCTGTCTGCTGAGATACACAATATCCCCTAACCCTGGAAGAGAGACAGTCAGAATGAGTGAACAGCGGTAACAATAAGCTTTCACAAATCAGCGTCCAGTTACGCTCCCAATCAGAAAGCATTCTTAAATCAACCTCAGTGATGTCTTAAAGACAGGCGCGCACTAAACGATACGAGCGCAGCAATTCAGCTACATTGATCCTGGGATACAGAACTGTCCTGCCGTGTCTACAGAAATTCATTCAAGTAACATATAACTGATATACCATATAACCTTAATGATGCACAATCACTGTAAGTCTCTAGGCCAGCGAACAGAAATGAACTCACCAGCTGCTGAAAAGACGACGACAAGCCATACAACAAATAGTCGTGGACTCCTCATGACTCCTCGGTTTCTCAGTCCTTCTCAGTTAAAGGTGGCTGAATAAGTTCAAGCGATGCTGAGCGCAGGAGGAGGATGCAAAACTGAGGCTCCTGGATGTGGTAAGAGAAAGAAAAGAGGATATGAACAGTGACTCCTGCTTTGGGGTGTATGAGGTGGGGCCCTACACCAACAGAAACAGGAAATCCTAGTGGGTTTCTTTCACTGGGTCATGCAAAACGTTGCGAAAACTGTTTGACACTTTTGGCACAGAATACTAGATAAACGTGATATCACACATTGCCTCTGGGACAGATACACAACCCGAACCAGTGTCTTTGACGGCCTCGGTTATACTGTGGACTGCAATTAATCGAACGGCAAAAACAAAATATAATTTGAGGCAGTTTGTGGCTTTTTTTTTTTTAAGGATAGCCAAGAAAGGACAGCTAACAAAGACGTTTACCAAAGGTGATGCAAAGTAAGATATTTTAGATTTCTCATTAGCAAGCTTTCTTTTGGTGGCTAAAATGGTTTGCATCACTCTGAGATTATGACATAAACAAATATGAATTCTCACTTTTCAATTTTAAAATCTTACATAATTGCACATCCTATACAATGTACTCAGTGACAAAGAAGACTAACATTTCGTGCCCAGATCTGGGATCAGTTTGGTGCTTTCTCATCCTTACGCACTAAAGCCAGGCTTTGTTTTGCTAACACTGCTCCTAAGTCAGCACACACAGGTGATGTGAGGTGGCGGCGGATGTGCTGCTGGTTATCTCTTGTGGGTTCAGGCTCAAAGCAAAAACACTTTCATATACAGTGTGTGCAGTAAAGCTAATAAAAAACATCTTTCATTTACAGTGTGTTCAGTAAAGCTCAAAAACACCTTTCGTTTTGGTGTGTTCAGTAAAGCTTAAAAAACACCTTTTGTTTAGTGTGTGCAGTTAGCTAAAAAAGCCACCTTTCATTTACAGTGTGTGCAGTAAGGCTAAAAAAACACTTTGCATTTACAGTGTGTGCAGTAAAGCTAAAAAAAAAAAGCCTCCTTTCGTTTAGTGTGTTCAGTAAAACTCAAACACCTTTTGTTTAGTGTGTTCAGTAAAGCTGAAAATATATTTTCGTTTAGTGTGTGCAGTAAAGCTAAAAAAAACAAAACACCTTTCATTTGCAGTGTGTGCAATAAAGTTCAGGGAACAAGAAATTAAGGTCTAGACAGAATTATAAAACTTGTGCTAAAATTAATTCCACTACAATAAAAATGCCCAATTTTTTTGTAATTGTAGCTGCCAAACTCTATCTTTACATTTGAAATGTAACAACATTAAAACTACATTCTAAATCACATTCAATCATCACATTTTAAGTGATAACTTATTTTCATATGTCTTATTTTTGTACACCCGAACACTTAAAAAAACGTGTTAATATAGTGTCTCATGCAGGCATTATCGTAACGTTATGTCTATGGTGAGTAAAAAAACAGTATACAAACAGATGATGAATTTTCAGAGTGTAGCTAGTTATAGCCTTGTCTCGCAATACCAGACTCTTTACAGAGACCCTTTGTTGAGAGGCTGGCACCATTCACCAACATGGCCACCTACTAATGCAGGACTGGCTTGCAGAAAGACCAATCACAAGGGGGCAACCTTGAAAAAGTAGTTACAACATGAACAGTCCCTATGAAAACACAGAAGAGGCCTACGTCTGAAACTGTTCACTAGGGTAAAGCCAGAACAACAAAACTTCAATTCACTTCAGTATACAGAAGTGTGGACAGCCCTTGAGATAGAATTCTTAGAATGTTTTCGTGTGTTTATGTTTATTTGGTCAGTGCTCTATGGATTTCGTGGGCGCTTGTGTTTGTCTGGTCGGTATATTATGGCCTCCTGAGGTAAGCACACGATGATGATAACTACTACTAGGCTCATAGTGTGCAGGATGCTAATACCTAATGCTCATGACATGTCAGCCACATTAGCCTCAATGTTTTGTGAAAAAGTGTCCACAGCTAGGGGACTAACCTACATAGGTCAAATTTAATTTAACCTATTAATGACGTGACCAATGTGGCTACGAGTACGTGTGACTTCTCAGCTCAGCTACATGAGTGTCTGCATGGCCTGTGGTTGATTTCTTTCATGTAGACCACTCTCGACCTTGCTACTGGAACACCCAAAAAGCCCACAGATATATTACCACTTCTGCAAAACCACAAATATCACTACAGGTTGAGATGTATCAAAAAGGGTACAAAATGTTCAAACATTAATTAATTGGAATAATAATCCAAGTCGCAATAAAACACCCAATATTGCTGCAGCTCTTATCAATATTTATGATACCAGCCATCGCTTTTATGTTCTTCTACACCACATAATGGCAGTACTTCATGTTGGTAGTGTATGGAGTGTATGTTTCTGTGCGTGGTACCTGAATCTCTCACTCTTATACCTCATGTCCAACAACAGAGTGCCTGTGCTCGTGTCAGAGCTGGTGCTGGTCTGCAGGATCTATCGAACCCATCAAGAACGGCCATCCTGGCACCGACACCATGTCTGTGGAAATGAGCTTATACTGAGGGAAGCTGCAGAAAACAATGACTAAAACAAAGTTTTTTAATTATTTTGGGAAATGTCTGTACAACCAAACACTTTTAAAATTGTGCTGGCAATTTCTTGTCTTGTATGGTCATTAGACATTTCCCCAGACATTTTCCACGATTTCTTTTTTATTTTTAAATGTCTGTATTTCCACGCATTTTAAACTCAGTTATATACCTGAAGGTAGAGTATGAACCGGTGGGTTCCCCTACCACAAGAGACACAAGCTAACACTCCCCACAGATTAGCATTAGCTAGCTGCTACAGGGTAAAGGTAACGTTAGATGAACAGCTAACTTTGCACTGTTCTAAGACTCAGCGATTACTACAAACACCAGAAACACTCTAAACCAAACAAAAGAACAACTTACCTGCACTTTTAACCAGACATTTACCTCAGAATGGAGAACTTTTAGGTAACGCTAAGCTAGCCTGCCGTCACAAGAAACGACAGGATGTTCATGTCGCGATAAATGGACTCCATCTAAAAGCCGTTCACTAGGTCGGCTGAATTAATCACATTTACAGTGAAACGCCACCAGAAATTTGACGGAATCAGCGAGAAAACCGTGAGAACTGTAAGAAATCATTGTTAGCCGCTTAGCTGCTCTGACGTGTCCGTTGGAACCGTTGCCTCAGACTCGCCTTCCGTTGAATTTTGAATTTGATAAGGTGCGCGTGGGGGTGCAGCAGCGTGCGTGTGCGCGCGAGGGCTGCGGCAGCGTGCCTCCCTCAGACTGTTTAAGAGTCGACTCCTCCAGGTGAATGCTGGAAACCGACTCAGTGAAGAGCCCTTTCTTCTTGTGTACATCAGGACAAATCCAACCAGCAGATCTTATAACACTGTAGCTGAAAATATCCAAGATACATAAAATTCCAAATAGAATATTCTGGCCCCGCACCCTTATCACTTACAACACCTGCTGCTTGTTGTGTGACCTTGATTTTCCTCTTAGTGGTTTTTCATTGCTGGATTTAAAATGGCATACTACATAGTACTTGTACCAAATCTACCTAAAGGTATTAAGTAGTATGTGACCAAACTGAAGACCTATAGTGCACTGGAGATACTTGGATGGTGCATCTCAGGCTGTATTTAAAATGGCACACTACTATACTGTATACTGCAGTACGTAATGTGTAGTGTAGTATACAGTACAGTATCAAGTACCTACAGTGTAGTATACTAATACAGTCACATGACCAGTATGACCACGACCTCACATTTACCTCAGAGCTGTTATTACTGTATCCACTGTTTAGAGCTAGCTGCTGCTAACGCTGCTCAGTTCACCTGAGATACGGTTAGCCTAGCTGTTAGCTCCCCTCGGCTATTTCACTCTAAAACTGATCCTCTAAAGCGAGTTCATCTTTTATTAATCTTCAGACCTGTATATTTAACTTTCTGAGGCTCATTCTGATGAACACACACCCCACTACAATCACTACACCCACATTTACCTCAGAGCTGTTATTACTGTATCCACTGTTTAGAGCTAGCTGCTGCTAACGCTGCTCAGTTCACCTAAAATACGGTTAGCCTAGCTGTTAGCTCCCCTCAGCTATTTCACTCTAAACTGCTCCTCTGAAGCGAGTTTATCTTTTATTAATCATCAGACCTGTATATTTAACTTTCTGAGGCTCATTCTGATGAACACACACCCCACTACAATCACTCCACCCACATTTATACTCGGAGTGGGCTGCGTTTAGCTCCCCAGTGTTACCCACCGCCATTTTCTCTGGCTGAAGCAGGCTGAGAGGTGCATGATGCGATGCAGTACACCATAAAGATTATGATTTCTGTACCAAATATTAAGTTCTGTTTTTCAATTATATCAAATACTTATTTCATGCAATAAAATGCAAATTAATTATTTAAAAATCATGCAATGTGATTTTCTGGATATTTTTTAGATTCTGTCTCTCCCAGTTGAAGTGCACCAACGATAGAAATCACAGACCTCTCCATTCTTTTTAGGTGGGAAAACTTGGAAAATTGGCAGTGTATCAAATAATGATTTTTCCACTGTATATTTCCATTCTATATTTTTCAGCATTTGACATAAAATAAAAAAAGGCCTATTGTTAACCACATTGTGTGACCAATAGACTAAAAATAGCAACTTGGTTAAAAGTCTGGTTCCACTGACTTACATTCTACTATTGATGAACCATCAGTATTTTGAGAGTGTAGATTAAGCGCTCTCCACATGAGTGCACCTTAGCTGTCCCCGAGTGAAGGACATGGTGGTGACGTGTCCTTGTCTTGCAGTGGCTGAGACTGTTCAGGTTTGGTTCCAACCACAAAATCTGGTCTATGAGAGTTACAGTGCTGTTCGTAAGCTACATTAGGCTTCATTAGAGTTGTACCTCCAGTGCTGAAGCTAAAGAAGCAAACTTCAGACACCAAACAATGAGATGAGCCTGAAAAGGTGATGTTTGGTTAAACTATGGCTTTCAGCAGTAGGAGGTTAGGCCACTTCTGCTAAACTTGAGTTCCAAGGTTGAAAGGTCAAAGTCGGTTCTCAGTCTGACTGTGCTGCCCCTCTCGAAACCTGTTCCGTTCTCCGTCTTACTCAGTGGTTCTGGTTTAGGTGTGAAGCAGAATAACAGCTCTGTCTTGTGTTGGGCTGTCAAGTAAAAAACAACAGGTGATGCCAAACAATGAGTTTCCCTTAGTCTTAAAAACACTGATCGCAGTTTCACTTTAAACATAACAAATTGTTATGTTTTTGTTATGTTATTGTATTTTCCCATGGCTAGATGGATGACTGCAGCTCCACTGACACTTTATATGATTCCCTACATTCAATAAAACCCAGAGGAGACTAATTAAATAATATATATACTGTTGATGGTATATTATTGAGCTTCTGTATTTAGGGTGAACTATATAGCTCAGTGTGTAACTTCACATACTACAACTATCATTTAAGTTTCATAATGACAAACCAAACAAGAACTAAAACTTCTCAATATTCATATTCCGAACAATCTTAAAGCTCTCGATACTGAAGACTGAACTAAAAGATGCTCAGTGGTGAACTAACACTGGCATTTCAGTTTAGTCCAGCACTGACCCTTAGTGTTTCTCTCCAAAATCCTCCCTCAAATCTTATTCATATAGCAGTTTATACAACAGATGTGCTTCACAGAACATCCAGGTCCAACCCCCAATGAGCAAGCAAAGGAAGAACTCAGGAGCAAGTGGGTGAACTCTTGAAAGGAACCAAGACTCTAAAGGGGAACCCATCCTCTTCAGGTCGACCCGGAAAGAACAAACACAGACCAGAGTCTGTAATTATAGGTGACACTGAATAAGAGCTGCTAGTAACTGTGAGTGTTGAGTGTCTTAGGAGGAGTGTTGGGTGTTTTAGAAGTGCTGAGGGTTTTAGGAGTGACTAGGAGTCACTTCCAAAACACTCAACACTCACAGTTACTAGCAGCTCTTATTCAGTCGACCTGAAGAGGATGGTTCACCCTCTTGCTCCTGAGCTCTTCCTTTGCTTGCTCATTCGGGGTTGGACCCGGATGTTCTGTGAAGCACATCTGTTGTATAAACTGCTATATGAATTACGCTTTATTACACAACTATGTTCTATGTTCTCCGTTCTGCATATATGGTGTCAAAGTCTGCCATCTAGTGTCCAAGTTAAAGTACTACAACTATACATTTAGTTATATGTGACTAAATCAACCAATAACTAAAACTACACACCAATCAGCCACAAACCCGCCTCCCTCTATCTACACTCAGTATCTAGTTTATAAGCTCCACTGACCATATAGGACATTCTGTAGGTGTACAGGTCCAGACTGTAGTCCATCTGTTTCTCTGTGTACTGTATTACCCTGTTCTTCAGTGGTCAGGACCCCCACAGGACCACCACAGAGCAGGTACTATGTGGGTGGTGGATCACTCTCAGGACCGCTGTGACACTGACGTGGTGCAGGACTAATCCAGCTCCTAAAGGACGGAGGCTGTTCTGTGTATAGGATACCACAATTACAGCACACGTGATAATCTGCAGGGGTGATTTTATTGGCTGGATGTGTAGACACATGTTCTCTCGCTCGTTATACGTGCTGAATTGACAGCTTTCTGCTTTTCCGTCTGCTGTTCTCACCCCGTTCATCTCCTCGTAGATTGGAGCGGCCTGTGGTTTGGGCTCACTGGGCGGCCTCTTCTGCGATTCACCAATAATAAAAACAAAACAGTGGATTAAAATTGTCAACAAAAATCATTCAATGGAAAAATTTGCATTTACGTTACAGTGACGAATGGAATGCTTTAATGCTATAAATATGGGACACAATGGGCTAGTATTAGGTATATATCATGTGTACGATATAATCCCCTAAGCCTGTAAATGACCATGTGAGCTGTTGGATACTAGTTTCTGTTTGACATCCTGCTGTACATATA
The DNA here is from genome assembly GCA_024036415.1 of Prochilodus magdalenae. Classification (NCBI taxonomy): domain Eukaryota; kingdom Metazoa; phylum Chordata; class Actinopteri; order Characiformes; family Prochilodontidae; genus Prochilodus; species Prochilodus magdalenae. The sequence goes on from JAMWET010003864.1 coordinate 256,416, forward strand.
TTTTAAATTTTATTTATTTATTTTTATTTATTCTGTTTTTGTGTGTTTTTCCCCCACTTTATTTCTCTTTCCCTCTTTGGGTCCATACTCGTTCACATTCTCGGCTCTTTGTTGTGTTTAGAAATAAAGAAGAAGTGCGCCATCTGGTGGGGACAACAGAGTAGTGTCGGTATTCCTACAGCGGACAGTGCCACAAGGGTCCCACTAGAAAACGGATGTGTGAGAATGGTCTGTGACACTTATCATCAAAAAGCAGCTGCACCCAGAAGGGAGTGTGGGACACCACAAAAGTTCAGGCTGCATGGGATGGATTATCACAGGACAGCATAAGGAACCTCTACAGCTCCATACCGAGACGTCTGGCGTGTTGGTTAGCGAACACGGCGGCCCGACTCCACCATACTGAGAGACAGACTTCTGTATGTGTAGCTCAATAAATATTGATCATATCAGTCTAAATTTATCATCAGTTATTGATCCTGGTCACCTTTATCTTCCTTCCCAACACCACCGCACTCCCACACCTCCTTCTGGGTGCAGCTGTTTTCTGATGATGGGTGTACACTGCAGATCTCCCAGCTTCAAACTGAGAAATCCACACGTCTGCTGGCGTGTGTTTAGGTACTGTGATGCTGTGTGGCATGGATGTGGTAGGAGTGTTGGGGACTGGGTGGAGTAATAGGAGTGATGGGAGTTCTGATGGGAGTGCTGTAAGACTAAACTGCCTAGCACTGCTCACCGCATGGTTCTCTTTTTAGCTGGCTCACTCCTTCTCTCCCATGATTCATCTGTGAAATGCTCCGCTGTTTTGACCATAAGGGAGAGTCTGGAGTCACGATGAAGAATTTAGAGCAAAATTCAACCTTTAAACTGGAAATAATGATAATAAATAAATTTTATTTGGTATTTATGGTGACAACTATCCATGTCATGTGACCCGACAGTGCTTATTGTGAAAACGTCTCTTGGCTCTTTTCCTCCTGAAGCATTTGGAATAAGTTTAAATAAGCTGAAACCCTCTCAGCAGCGCTCCAGTGATACTCACACAGCGAGGAACAGCTCAGTCAGGATCGACAGCACTGCTGTACCTGACAGAGCGAACAGCTTCGGCCTGCAGCTGTAGCGAACGCACTCCTCGGTAACTGCAACACAGAAAAGCTGATCAGAGAGGTGATCCTGTTCCATCACAACACTGCAACTGGATATCAGAATATCAGAATTACTGAAGGTGTTTAAATCACACTCAGAGAGCCGTTATTTAGATCTGCCTGTGTCCTGATTATCGCCCGAGTCTACAGCAGCTTGGTGCTCCATGAAATCCAAGGGGACTGGATATGAAGCTAGATCTTGAGAACGATAACCTGCCCCAAGTCCCATGAGCGAGAGGGTTAGGTTTTGTTTACTCAGAAACGATTTCTTTCTTCCATCAGTGTTTGAAATATGGGGAGAATTTTTTTTTATAAAATTTAAATTTAAATGGAAATATCTTTAACCGGAGATGAATATGGTTCATGTTTGGGAATTCAAGGTCAAACCCTGAGAAATGACCTGAGGCTGGCGGTTCACATGAGCAAACCCATCATCATCCCAGAGCTGAAGCGGTTCCTTACGGAGGAATGGACCTAACGTCCTCTCTGAGAGAACCGTGTGGGTTAGGGTCAGCTCAGAGAGTTCTTTAGGGTTCTGTTAGTACTGACCACCCTGAACACACCTAAACATTATTATTACAGACCTTCCACACGTGTTGGAAAGCTGTGTAAAAGGTGAATAAAAACATAATAATAATAATAATAATAATAATGTGCATCATTTACACCCTGTATTAATTTAATATAGTTCATAGACAACATGTTAAATGCTGAAGCTGTGAAATGATGTTGTTATTAAGTTAATATTTTTGCATATTTTATATTTTATTTAACACAAACCGTGGGTGAATACGGCTATCAAAACTTGATCAGCTCCGACTTTTAAAATACCCGCCTGACTATGTTAACCTTCACTTTCTAATTCCAGGGAACACCCACCTGAAACGATCCTGTCTCTGAACTTCCGGACCGCTGTGAGTCTGAGAGCTTCACATCCCTACTTCAAATCCCTGCTTCCCATTCCTGCTTCACATCCCTGCTTCACATCCCTGCTTCACATCCCTGCTTCACATCCCTGCTTCACATCCCTGCTTCACATCCCTGCGTCACATCGCTGCTTCACATCCCTGCGTCACATCCCTGCGTCACATCCCTGCTTCACATCTCTGCTTCACATCCCTGCTTCCCATCCCTGCTTCACATCCCTGCGTCACATCGCTGCTTCACATCCCTGCGTCACATCCCTGCGTCACATCCCTGCTTCCCATCCCTGCGTCACATCCCTGCTTCACATCCCTGCTTCACATCCCTGCTTCACATCCCTGCGTCACATCGCTGCTTCACATCCCTGCGTCACATCCCTGCGTCACATCCCTGCTTCCCATCCCTGCTTCACATCCCTGCGTCATATCCCTGCGTCACATCCCTGCTTCATATCCCTGCTTCCCATCCCTGCTTCCCATCCCTGCTTCACATCCCTGCGTCATATCCCTGCTTCCCATCCCTGCTTCCCATCCCTGCTTCACATCCCTGCGTCATATCCCTGCTTCACATCCCTGCTTCACATCTCTGCTTCACATCCCTGCTTCCCATCCCTGCTTCACATCCCTGCGTCATATCCCTGCGTCACATCCCTGCTTCATATCCCTGCTTCCCATCCCTGCTTCCCATCTCTGCTTCACATCCCTGCTTCACATCTCTGCTTCATATCCCTGCGTCACATCCCTGCTTCATATCCCTGCTTCCCATCCCTGCTTCCCATCCCTGCTTCACATCCCTGCTTCACATCCCTGCGTCATATCCCTGCTTCACATCCCTGCTTCACATCTCTGCTTCACATCCCTGCTTCCCATCCCTGCTTCACATCCCTGCTTCACATCCCTGCGTCATATCCCTGCGTCACATCCCTGCTTCATATCCCTGCTTCCCATCCCTGCTTCCCATCTCTGCTTCACATCCCTGCTTCACATCTCTGCTTCATATCCCTGCGTCACATCCCTGCTTCATATCCCTGCTTCCCATCCCTGCTTCCCATCCCTGCTTCACATCCCTGCTTCACATCCCTGCGTCACATCCCTGCTTCCCATCCCTGCTTCCCATCCCTGCTTCACATCCCTGCTTCCCATCCCTGCTTCACATCCCTGCTTCCCATCCCTGCTTCAGATTCCTACTTCCCATCCCTGCATTACATTCCTGCTTCCCATCCCTGCTTCACATCCCTGCTTCACATCCCTGCTTCACATTCCTGCTTCACATCCCTGCTTCACATCCCTGCTTCACATCTCTGCTTCACATCCCTGCGTCACATCCCTGCGTCACATCCCTGCTTCACATCTCTGCTTCACATCCCTGCTTCCCATCCCTGCTTCACATCCCTGCTTCCCATCCCTGCTTCACATGCCTGCTTCACAGTCCTGCTTCAGATTCCTACTTCACATCCCTGTCTTCCATCCCTGCTTCCCATGTCTCCTTCACATTCCTACTTCATATCCCTGCTTCACATCCCTACTTCACATCCCTGCTTCACATCCCTGCTTCACTTCCCTGCTTCCCATTCCTACTTCACATCCCTGCTTTAGATTCCTGCTTTCCATCCCTGCTTCCCATCCCTACTTCACATCCCTGCTTCACAGTCCTGCTTCAGATTCCTACTTCACATCCCTGTCTTCCATCGCTGCTTCCCATGTCTCCTTCACATTCCTACTTCATATCCCTGCTTCACATCCCTGCTTCCCATTCCTGCGTCACATCCCTGCTTCACATCCCTGCTTCCCATCCCTGCTTCCCATCCCTGCTTCACATCCCTGCGTCATATCCCTGCTTCCCATCCCTGCTTCCCATCCCTGCTTCACATCCCTGCGTCATATCCCTGCTTCACATCCCTGCTTCACATCTCTGCTTCACATCCCTGCTTCCCATCCCTGCTTCACATCTCTGCTTCATATCCCTGCGTCACATCCCTGCTTCATATCCCTGCTTCCCATCCCTGCTTCCCATCCCTGCTTCACATCCCTGCTTCACATCCCTGCTTCACATCCCTGCTTCACATCCCTGCGTCACATCCCTGCTTCACATCTCTGCTTCACATCTCTGCTTCACATCCCTGCTTCACATCCCTGCTTCACATCCCTGCTTCCCATCCCTGCTTCACATCCCTGCTTCACATCCCTGCTTCACATCCCTGCTTCACATCTCTGCTTCACATCTCTGCTTCACATCCCTGCGTCACATCCCTGCGTCACATCCCTGCTTCACATCTCTGCTTCACATCCCTGCTTCCCATCCCTGCTTCACATCCCTGCTTCCCATCCCTGCTTCACATGCCTGCTTCACAGTCCTGCTTCAGATTCCTACTTCACATCCCTGTCTTCCATCCCTGCTTCCCATGTCTCCTTCACATTCCTACTTCATATCCCTGCTTCACATCCCTACTTCACATCCCTGCTTCACATCCCTGCTTCACTTCCCTGCTTCACATCCTTACTTCACATCCCTGCTTCACATTCCTACTTCATATCCCTGCTTCCCATTCCTACTTCAAATCCCTGCTTCACATCCCTGCTTCCCATTCCTACTTCACATCCCTGCTTTAGATTCCTGCTTTCCATCCCTGCTTCCCATCCCTACTTCACATCCCTGCTTCACAGTCCTGCTTCAGATTCCTACTTCACATCCCTGTCTTCCATCGCTGCTTCCCATGTCTCCTTCACATTCCTACTTCATATCCCTGCTTCACATCCCTGCTTCCCATTCCTGCGTCACATCCCTGCTTCACATCCCTGCTTCACATTCCTGCCTCACATCCCTGCTTCACATCCCTGCTTCACATTCCTACTTCATATCCCTGCTTCACATCCCTGCTTCCCATTCCTGCGTCACATCCCTGCGTCACATCCCTGCTTCACATCCCTGCGTCACATCCCTGCTTCACATCCCTGCTTCACATCCCTGCTTCACATTCCTGCGTCACATCCCTGCTTTCCATCCTCCTTCACATTCACGCTTCCCATTCCTACTTCAGATCCCTGCTTCCCATTCCTGCCGGAGTTTTTCTCTACACGGAAGACTTCAGTAAGTAAACCACACCCTTGCTCGTCTTGTTCCTGACCACAGTGCCTCCACACACACATTTGTCGCACTTCTGTGCTGATGTGCGGTGAACGCTGAAATGGTGTTGAGACCCTAGTCTTTAAACGCTACTGCTGCTTCCGCCTCTTTGGCTTGACTGATAGCAATCTGCTTTGGGGGGCAGCATGATGCTTGTGGCTGCCGAATGCCTAGGGTGCAGATGTGCTGCAACCAGGGGTTTCATAGGGGCATTCGGAGAAGGCCTTTCATCTCCATCCCAAATACACTACCAGTCAAAAGTTTAGGCACCCCCCTTTAAGTGGATGTAGCTGGTGATCTTATAGACTCTACAGTGGTACACTGAACAGCTCCACCTGCTGAGAGTCTCCTGATGTACACAGTATGGTACTCCTCCATATCTCCACCTCTAATATATATTTAGTGGTGTAAAAACTTTGATCTCTTTTTCTGCACAGTGTAAAAGCTCTAGTTCTCCTTTCAGGTTAGTGAATATTCATGATGGACCGACCAATAGAATCGCTCCAAACCTGCTTAGTAATAAACCTTGTTCTATCAGCTCCACTGCAGGGTAAGGAAGCTGCTCCATCCTCCTGTACAGCTCCACTCTGGAGGGGTTTAAGGTGGACTGTATAATTTCATGAGAGGGTTTTAAGGTGGACTGTATAATTCCATGAGAGGGTTTTAAGGTGGACTGTATAATTTAATGAGAGGGTTTTAAGGTGGACTGTATAATTCCATGAGAGGGTTTTAAGGTGGACTATATAGTTCCATGAGAGGGTTTTAAGGTGGACTATATAGTTCCATGAGAGGGTTTTAAGGTGGACTTTATAATTCCGTAAGAGGGTTTTAAGGTGGGCTGTATAATTCCCTGAGGGTTAGTTTATAGTTTGGTGTCTTCACTTTTATTCTACGGTAAACCTTTAAGATCAACAGAAGGAGAACCTGCTGTGAGGCGTGTCTACTCAGGCCCTCCCTGAACGGGTGTTTGCCTGAGAACAGCTTGTCTTTCCGATTTTGCATATCACCAAAACCAATGCCTGACAGAAAACCACAGTGTGTGCACCAGAGTCTGATAAACCGCTTGATATTCAAACTTCATGATGAAGCAGAGATTCGGTAGCAGAGTAAGCGTCTGTTCTGCCAGTCAGACTGCCTTTTATACCGTGTGAACATTTTAAGAAGACCAAACGAAGTGTTTAAACAGAACATCTTGCCCTGTTAGGTCACATTAAAGGACCGTGAGGGTATACAGTCTCGCTACCCCATGATATACTGTTTCAACATCATCACTGCAGTGTCTCACATGTAATAGTCACACCAGAGGAACGTGGAATATTAAACATAAGAAATGTAACTACAACATGACTTATTTATATTTATATATAACACTGTGGCTGAAATCAACTGTAAGTCATTCAGTAACCAACCCGTTTGGTTTGCTGTGTTACATGAAGCTCCCTGTAAGACTCAGACCTGTTCTGGTGCTTAGTGTGAAGTAACAAAGATGAAGCCCTATTTACACACAGAAACAACCAAAATCACCAGCATGTCTGCTGTCCATACGCCAAGCCAATTCTCAGCACGACACCACTGCAGTCTTTGGTGACGGTGACGTGGTGTTAAGGACAGTCGTGGTAACGGTCTGTGTGCATGTAGTCCTGTGTGGTGCAGCCGTCTGCCAATGGTAATAATGTAATGGTGGCTGTTGGGTCAGTCAGGTACAGAGATCAGACCCGTTCTGGTTACCTCACATGTGCGGCCAAGCGCGAAACTTAAATCATTAGCATGTCCCACCATGTCACACCTCCCCACCAAGTTTCACTCCTGTTGGTTGGTTCCTTCTGGGTGCAGCTGGTCTGATGATGATGAATGTATTTTCTATGAAGATATTCCCCTTCAACATCACCCAGTGGTTCGATACTGAATATTATTTTTTAATAGCGCTGTTCTCGACATCTAGTCAAAATTCCTATTAAAAAAATCCAGAATTTTTTCATTTCGCAATATATGCAGTAAAAACGCAGCCCTTCCACACACTGAAGCATAATGTGACGTGCTAGTGTGTGCTAAGCACACCGGTGCAATCAAACTGAGAGAGATGAGGAGATAAAGGAGAAGACCAGGCTGAACGCTGCACCACAGAGGAGGCTACTGTCCACCACAGCTCAGAAAAACAACCCTGAGCGATACAGAGGAAAACCCAAAGCCACAGCTGCATTATCTTCTCAGATTACTGTAAAGCACGTCCTGAAGCGTAGCTGCTTGTCCTGCGTGCAAATAGTCTACACATTTGGAGCTAATAACTGCAATTTGTTAATCTATAAAGGATTTGTTAATAAATGAAATAATTAATAATAAAATAAATAATAATTTAAGATGATTCGATTAGGTGATTAGATTTATTTCTTTAAAACTGACCTTATTTTTAAACATGCACTGGCGAATAACTTAGCATTTTATTCATTTCTATGATGGATTTTCCAGTGGAAGTCAATGCTGGAAATACAGTTCCTTCTCTTATGCATAAAAATTAATATTAATACATTACAGAAAAAAAAAAAATACATTACAGACAGCTCATGTACAGGAATTTGCATCATCTGTTTTCTGCAGTATGCAACACAAACGGTTTGAAATTAAGATTTTCAGATTTCCGGTCTGCATTCATATTAACTTGATGCTGAATATGATCTCCGTGTTCAACTTAATCCTCAGCTTAAACATTTCATTTAGTAGATTATGTTAGCAACAGTATAATTTATAAAAATAAAATTTCTAATTTTAAAAACCTTAAAGGGCAATTAAATGTGATTATCTGAATTTATTTGTAGAGAACAAGGAATGCAAATGACACTTGCTTTGAAATGCTCTACTCCTATAGCTTCCTATAAAACTAGTGTCGCCAAAGATGTACGTTTTGGAAACATTGGGGCGCATAGATAGACACACATATAGACACACACACACACACACACACACACACACACACACACATAATTATATATATATAGACAGAGAGAGAGAGAGAGAGAGAGAGAGAGAGAGAGAGAGAGAGAGAGAGAGAGAGAGAGAGAGAGAGAGAGAGAGAGAGAGAGAGAGAGAGAGAGAGAGAGAGAGAGAGACAGAGAGAGAAAGTGAGAGAGAGAGAGAAAGTGAGAGAGAGAGAGACAGAGAGAGAAGGAGAGAAAGAGAGAGAGAGAGACAGAGAGAGAAAGAGAGAAAGAGAGAGAGAGACAGAGAGAGAAAGAGAGAGAGAGAGAGAGAGAGAGAAAGAGAGATAGAGAAAGAGAGAAAGAGAGAGAGAGAGACAGAGAGAGAAAGAGAGAGAGAAAGAGAGATAGAGAAAGAGAGAGAGAGAGAGAGAGAGAAAGAGAGAGAGAGAAGGAGAGAAGAGGAGAGAGATCAAAGAAAGAGAGAGAGAAAGAGAGAAAAGGGGAGAGATAGAAAAGGAGAGAGAGAGAAAAGGAGAGAGAGAGAGAGAAAGAGAGAGAGAGAGAAAGAGAGATAGAGAAAGAGAGAGAGAATGAGAGAGAGAGAGAGACTTTTTAAAAATTGCTCTTTTTAATTAAAAACATGGTAATAAAAAACCATATACATATATATAATATATAAACTACCCAGCACTGCATTGTGCAGCAGGTGAGGATTTGTCTCTGACTGTACGTCTACAAGGTGGACTTTTCCTACGACACCTGTCTTCAGCGTTAATCTGTAAAAACGTGTAGCCTTTGCCCTCCTCTGTGCCACTGAGCTCCTAAATTACAGTAAGCTTTGACAGTCTCATCTAAAATAGGCTGAAGCGGGCTTCATGCCCAGGCACGGTACAGAGCAATCACGCTATTCAAATGAACTGGACTGATCTCTGATACAGCGTACAGAATACTGTTTAACTTCCTGTTTTGCATTTTTACAGGAGAACGTCTTTTACAGATTAGTCAATAACTCTGGTTTATGGTGCTTTCCACTAACTATCACTCCGGGGCGGGTTTACTTACTGACGTCGTCAACGTAGAGAAAATACTTTGTCTTGCCAGGATGATCCATAAACATGTTCTCATAATCATAGTGGAAGACACAGCGGTACAGGTCGGTGTGGCGCCCCAGCAGGAATGTGATGTTCACGTTGACTTGTTGGTGCTCTCCACCGCTCTGCACCAAGATCCTGTTCTTGTCTCTCTCGTTAAAAATGGTAGGACTGGCCCCAAAGTTCATATACAGAACCTTGTCAGGCTTCACCCAGTCACGGATCAGAGAAAAAGCAAATGGCTTTTCTTTCCCATGAGTGGACACGCAGGAAAACTCCACTGAAGTATTCCTCTGTCTGCTGAGATACACAATATCCCCTAACCCTGGAAGAGAGACAGTCAGAATGAGTGAACAGCGGTAACAATAAGCTTTCACAAATCAGCGTCCAGTTACGCTCCCAATCAGAAAGCATTCTTAAATCAACCTCAGTGATGTCTTAAAGACAGGCGCGCACTAAACGATACGAGCGCAGCAATTCAGCTACATTGATCCTGGGATACAGAACTGTCCTGCCGTGTCTACAGAAATTCATTCAAGTAACATATAACTGATATACCATATAACCTTAATGATGCACAATCACTGTAAGTCTCTAGGCCAGCGACGAAACAGACGAAACAGAAATGAACTCACCAGCTGCTGAAAAGACGACGACAAGCCATACAACAAATAGTCGTGGACTCCTCATGACTCCTCGGTTTCTCAGTCCTTCTCAGTTAGAGGTGGCTGAATAAGTTCAAGCGATGCTGAGCGCAGGAGGAGGATGCAAAACTGAGGCTCCTGGATGTGGTAAGAGAAAGAAAAGAGGATATGAACAGTGACTCCTGCTTTGGGGTGTATGAGGTGGGACCAACAGAAACAGGAAATCCTAGATGCTCACAACAGAGGACTAGCTTAGCGTCATATCACACACTGTCTGATCGATTGGTCCAAACCTCGGGTGCACTGTGGACTCCAGTTTACTGAACAGTCTGAGGTTTTTAATCTGGATGTAAATTATTTATTGGGGGTGACTCCTTTATGAAAAGCAGAAGACAGTTCCAAGGCCTGAGGTTTGAAGGCCTGGTGACCTTTAGACCTCTACAGAGAGCGGGAAATGGCTAAGAGCAACTGGTTGGAGGGGATAATACTGCTGACCCATCTTATGAACCACCAACATAATTCTAGACTAATCAGACACTATACTCTCCTTTCTTGCGCTGTCTTGTTTCTGGTGTTGACCCGAGGAGGATGGATTTCCCCTTTGAGTCTTGGTTCCTCTCCAGGTTTCTTCCTTCCTGACTACTTGCCACTGTGGCCCTCGGCTTCCTCACTGGAGGCTCGAACACCAGATTCTTTGTAAAGCTGCTATAGAAAAATAAATGTTGATAATGAGGTGAAACAGAACCAGAGGCGGTCAGACATGTGACTTGGACACAAACCCTGCAAAAACAAACAATGAAACTTTAAATTCAATTATTTTATAATTATTTCATAATAAAATATTAATTCATTATTTAAATTATAATATTTATTATTTTACTGGACACCAGTGCGGCGATGCGAGTAAAGGACCAATGCTCTTGTTTTTTGTCACCAGCCAGACGCCAGAGGAGGGAGAAAAGTGACCCATCTCGACAGAAAAGGTTTTATTTACCAGTTAAGAGGCGAATCTCTTTCACGCTCAGTAGTCTGGATACCAGTACCACACGGCAGGTGATTCAGCAGGACGGTGTGACTGACGGTGCTTTACATGGTTAGCATCACTCTGAGATTACAACATTAACAAATATGAAATATATGATAGTTTTCATTCATATCTTCATATTACTGTTATATAAAACTGCATATTAGTATAAACAGAGATTTTAGTGTTTAGTATCGGATATATTTATTGTCTATGTGTATTTAAGTACTGTAAGGGACTACACACCTTTTTCACTCACCTTCACACCTGTGAAAATGTGACGTGACAATAAAAGTGATTTGATTTGATTTGAAATCCCACATCCTAACATGGGAAGGAAATCCTGCCAAAACCTGATAATAATTAAGCCAATAATATAAAAATATAAACCTGTTTTTGCCATTGTTTTTTTACCAACGTCTGTCAAAAAACTGAAAATGAAATAAAATACTTATATAAGCAAATTTTGTTGTTCAGGAGTGGTTGGCACGAGTCACTTCTGACAAAAAACAAGGATATATTTAAAACAGCAATCTGTCATTTCATTTCATCATCGTCCTGCTATTTCATGGCCAGATCCAAAATGGAAAACCGAACAGAATAAAAAAACACAGTACAAGCTTCACTTTCCGTTTGACGTTTTGTCTTAAGGAATTACAGACGAGCCTAACCAAAAATAAAAACACATGAAGCTGTTTATTCCAAGCAATAATCTGCATATCTGACAAAATCAAAATGGAAATGCAAAATGGATAAATCAACAGCAAAGTGAAAGTTGGCAATTCAGTTTTTGGCTTGGATGCGGTTTAAGTGCCAAAATAATAAGGCACATGGAAATGAACATCAGCGCCACCTGCTGGCTGTTTACTTTCCGGTTCCTGCATTATGCTTTTTCATTTTCAAGTTCCCCAACATACATAATCAGCAAATATATTTTGATTAACAGTAGGCGGGGCTAAACTACGGAACTGCCTGTGAAATAGACCCTTCGCCCAAATGCGGCGCTTCCATGTGGTTAAAGTCAAAGCAGACTAAAATTCACTTCCTCTTATCATAACTTCAGTTTTCAAACAACAAACAGTGGGAGTAAGCAGGGGACGAAGCTGAGTCAGCTTTAACAGAGCTTATGTATGTTTGGGGGGAGCTGTTTAGGTGGTGCTTAGAAGGCGATGTGAGGTGGTGGCACATGTGTTGCTGTGGTACTGCGAGTGCACACTCCAAAAAGGCCCTCACACTTTCATCTGTGCTGCTGACACAGCAGTAAGGTTTAGATTGGAACTTAAATAAATCAAACTTTCAATTTTCAAAATGAACAGCTGGTCGCTCTCATCCTCACTCTTTATCCAAACCGCTTATCCTTCGCGGTCATGGGAGGTGCCGGAGCCTATCCCAGCATTCATTAGGAAGAAGGAAGGTGGTCACTTGTATTTATTCATCTGAGAAAAAAAAACTAAAATAAATAAAGTAAAAACAGTGACATCACAGCTATGTCCAGTATCTCACATAAACACATACATGTGTTAAACCATGTACAATGAGGGAGCAGGGTCAGCGGATGCTGAGGGTCATAGGTCACAGAGGTCACCAACATTCTACATCACTACAGACCTCCAAACTTTATGTGTCCTTCAGATCAGCTCAGGAACAGTGTGTAGAGCTTCATGGAATGGGTTTCCATGGCGAGCAGCTGCATCCAAGCCTACATCACCAAGCGCAGTGCAGAGCAGGGAGTGCGGTGGTGTAAAGCTCCGCCCCTGGACTCTAGAACAGTGGAGGCGTGTTCTCTGGAGCGACCAATCACGCTTCTCCGTCTGGTGATCCGATGTACGAGTCTGGGTTTGGCGGTACCAGGAGAACGGTACTGGTCTTACTGCACTGTGCTGAGTGTAGTTTGGTGGAGGAGGGATTATGGTGTGGGGGTTGTTCAGGAGTTAGGCTCCGCCCCTTAGTTCCAGTGGGAGGAACTCCTAATGCTTCAGCAGACCAAGAGACTCTGGACCATTCCATGCTCCCAACTTTGTGGGGACAGTTTGGCAACGGCCCCTTCCTGTTCCAACATGACCGCACACCAGTGCACAGAGCAAGCTCCATAAAGACATGGATGAGCGAGTCTGGTGTGGAGGAACTGGACTGGCCTGCAGAGAGTCCTGACCTCCACCTGATAGAACACCTTTGGGATGGATTAGAGCGGAGACTGAGAGCCAGGCCTTCTTGTTCAACATCAGAGTCTAACCTCACACATGTGCTTCAGGAAGAATGGTCAGAAATTCCCATAACCACATTCCTAACCCTTGTGGCAAGTCTTCCCAGAAGAGATGGAGCTGTTCTAGCTGTAAAGGGTGGAGCATCATATTAAACCCTATGGATTAAGAACAGGTTCGTATGTGTGTGAAGACAGGCGAGCGAATACTTTCATCAGTGTGGTGTAGTATTTGCTTCCCTGGTTGAGCACACTGAGTAAATGTCCACATCGCAGGCGGGAAACAGCGAACCCTTGAATTTAAACACCTCCTCTTTTTATCCACTCTCTAGTTGATCTGCTTGTGTGCATTGGGTCTTTGTCTTCCTGGGTCACACCTTTAAAATTCATTGTTCCCCAAATGACTGCAAGGCGTCCAGGCAGCAATGGAAGGAGCACTAATTCCTACAGCAGCACTGTGGACTCTCAGGTAAACATAGCGCTTCTGGACAGCAGGGCTTCGTTTGTGGTGTCCATCCATGAACATCATTTCTGTTCAGGATCTTTCTAATAGGGGACACTGTAGGACTTCTGGGTTTGTTCTCACCTACTTCAGCACCAACAGTCTTGAATCTTCTCCATCTGTAGACCATTTGGTGATGATGTTGGAGTCATGGAAAAGTTCTTCTCATCAGTACACAGTCCACACTAACCTTTTTTTGATAAGGACCCGTTGGCCAGCAGGCACACTTTGGGTGCTGCCCTTATTTAATGGGCTAGGCAGCTGTGAACCTCACACTTCCAACCTCACCTCCTTAATTCAAGCACTGTTGATGTTTGTCTAGTTAAGCCCAATTAAACACATTAAAGTCCACCTATTCGTGGGAGCTGTTAGTTGAGTAAGATTGTGTTTGTCTATAACTGTGACTTAGAAACTAGAAACAAATAATCAACACACAATGCTAATTCCATTATAACAAAAATATTATACCTATAATAAAAACAACCTTCGGAGAAACACGACTACTGGCTGTGAGCAGAGTAAGAGTGAGTTTTTATAATACTGACAGAATTCGGTACAAGTCTAAAATGGATTTAGCACAGCTGAACGACGCTAATCTACATTTGACTTTTAAAAATACTCTTTAAAGATGTCCGACTCCTGTTCTGGAGAACTCTTTGAACTTCAAAAGGTTGACGTTTGTCCAGTGGTGTGTTCTGGCCTCATGAGGTAAGAACATGAAGATTAATTTAAGTCATGCTAGGATGCTAATCGCTCCGGCATAAGATTGTCTTGTTAGCCCGATTAGCCTTGGAGGTTGCAGCCCAGTTAACCACATTAGCCTTAATCCACGGTGCAAAACTGCTGTTCACATCTTAGCTACCGTTATCTAGCTGTTACAGGATAAACATGACACAAACATAGTGTTAGGAGTCTTGCCCAAGGACTCTTATTGGTGTAGCACAGCGTAATCAAACTGTTAGCTAACATTATCTAGCTTAGCTAGCGGTTACAGGATGACAGGAACATTAGATTAACAGCTAACTACCCACTTAAATGTTCTGAGATTCAGTGATCAACACCACAAATCCCCAAAACAACCAACTACCTTTAGCTTTTACCTCAGAACAGAACTCTGCTAAGAAGCTAACTTTAGCTAACCCACCTAAAACCACAAGGAATGAATAGATACAGATTCCAGCTCAAAATTAACTTGTCAAACTTAAAACTAAAACAGTTTTAGAACGAAGTTTTAGAATAAAAACAGAACGAAGAGAAAGCATCGTTGGCCGCAGGGCTTCACTGTAGCTGGTCGGTTGAAACCGTTAGCTCAGACACGCCTGCCGTTGATGGTGAAGGTAACCAGACATCCCCTCTAAAAGCTCCCTCAAAGAAAGTTCCTACATGAGGTGGTTCTGAATACACTGCCTGATGTCTGAGACGCTGTTTATGATGGTGTGGAGAAGATCTCAGCCTTAAACTCCATTCATGGTGGAGGGATACATGCTGCAGGGCGCTGTGAGGTCAAATAGTCCCCCAAAGGAACTTAGTATTTCCAGGTTTTCCAGATTTTCATCAACATTCCATATACACTCAGAAGACACGTGTAGGTTCACTGGTGGTTTAGACAGTCAATACAGTGTGTTTGTTCTAGACATGGAGAACCCTGGTTCCCATCACCACTGTAAAGGAGAGGTAAATGAGTATGTTTATGAAAGTGACCCACGCAGTAATTAAGCCAGTAAAGATGGTTTATTTGGTATTTATATCACACACTGAAAATACAGGACATATTTACAAGACTGGGAACTTCCAATGACCAAACAAGCGGACACAGGAGAGTATAAACACAGGGCCGGGGACACTCGTGTTTCTACCAACACTGCAGACTGAACAACCATTTCACCAGCTGTTTAAAGATCCATTAAAACAAAATCTACTTACTGCAGCACTTCTCATTACTCTCTATATACACCTTTCTGTCTCTCTCTCACACACAGAGAGAGCAAGCGCATACACACAGGCATAGCGACACACACACACACACAGAGAGAGAGAGAGAGAGAGAGACGATGCGATGAGGAAGAGGAGACCGAGAGAGAGATGCAGAGAGAGAGACGAGAGAGACGAGGAGGAGTAGGAGGAGAGAGAGAGAGAGAGAGAGAGAGCTTACCTGGAGGACTGCATGTGCACACTGTGCCATTCCTGAACCAGGAACAAGTTAGATTATCAGGCCCAAGGGGGACAGATCATTCCACACTGATGGAAATTCCATGGCATAAGTCACATCATGTTAGACTCATGATGGTGTTCAGATGCAACTGCAGCAGCTACCGCAGTACATATTCCACACCACGGCACCAGGGCTGCACAAACAGGGACCGCTCACCAACCACAAGCGTATGTTTCCACTATCGGGCAGGCGCACGCGACTCCATGATGGATTAAACCAGGTAACCATCTTAACCGCTAAACCATGTCTGTTTAATACGGCCGGGGGTTAGCATTAACCTAGCTACATTCTAGCATCCGCTGCTGAGCACAGAAAACCAAACCAAGCAAACTGGCATCAAAGACGTGGAAAGCTGGAAATGAAACAGGTTACGATGGTGATCTATAAATGTGAGCTAAAGCAGGTGGGGTCAAAGGTCATGTGGACATTGGCAATATGAACCAGGCCCTGTGATAACAAAGACGTCATACAGAAGATACTGGGATTTTACCTTTTTAAACCGCAAGAGAAACTCTGTCCTTCAGATGTCTACACAAGAACCCACCGTCCACAACGTCGGAAGGTACGCGAGTCTTTTCCGCAGTGCCAAAGCTAACCGTTGCTAAAGGTAGACTGCTTAGTGAAGACTCGCGTCTGATAAACCCGCCAACAGAGCCAGTGCTCATGCCGGAGCTTGGTCCACCGGGATCGGTCAAACCCAGAACTGGCTGTCTTTTACATGTGACAGGCTTTGATCCTTTGCCCCAGTGTTTGGTGAAGTTGAAGGTGAAGGTGAACACCACCACATCCTTCCTCTACTAAACTGTGGACTAGTTCCCTTTGACAAATTCATTATAATCCAACCATTGTGTTACATATTAATGATATGTATTACCAACACATGTGTTCTCTACTGTTGCTCTGCTGCAGGACTCCACGATTCTGAAGCTGATGCAGCTCTGCTGTCTCTCTCAGTGGAGCCCCCTCTAGCCGAGTCCCCAGAAGGCAACGTAGGGGTGGTCAGCGCTAAGCTCCAGAGGGCTCTGAAGCGCTGGGTGGCCGAGCCTGTGGTGGAGAAGCGTAAAATGGTCATAGGTGAGAATGAAATGCATGACTACACTAATAAGATGTAAACAAAGTTATATAGAGGGGTGTGACGTGAGTGGTGAGAATCCCGCCACAGTGGAGGTGATAGGAACCAGACGTCCAAAGCATTTGAGCCCTGGAAGATGTTACATGTAAGGGTTACAGATGCACCGTCTGATGTTCGATGCCTGGTGGTTGGTCTTGCCATTCACTACCCAGGCCGTACACATAAAGCCAAAGCAGCCAACTTTGATATCCACCCACTCACCATTCTCCAGCAGTTTAGCTCCGCCCACTCAGGCTGAAAGTGTAAGGAGTGATTCAGCCTGTCTGCTTTCTGACAGAGGCTCAAAACAAGACAGCCAATGGGAATAGAGCTTATATACATATCCCGGCCTTCATTGTAGGGGGTAGATTGAGGTAGGAGAGTAACGAGGATTGGTGGAACATCAGCTCACACAGCCCTCATATCCAAAACACAATTCCGCATGTCAGCCCTCTAATGCACGGAGCAGGAGACGGAACGGTATTCCCAACATTTCATCAGCCTTTAAACAGCTCCGCGTTGACTAAGGCACGTATTGAATTCTCTCAGTCGGTGAGGAATTTAAGTGTTTGGGTTTTTTTCGCCCTGCTAAGAAAATCAGTCATTAATATATAATTTGGCCCGGCATATTCCACGGGCACTGGAGCAGATCCTAATATTACGGACGCTTCCAGGGAAATGAATGAAATGGAGCTTCGTCAAATAGCCTCCCCTTCGGATTCAGCGCCGGTGATTTCCTTTAAAGGACGTACTTGATAGCCTCATTCATGTGACGCCGGACGTCGCAGGGTGGAAATTAGAAACTAGAAGTTTTTATTCCTGCGCCAACAGCTGCGACTTGTGCTCTAACCCCACCCCCACCCCTACCTCCACCCTCCTCATGCTGAAGACTGGTAATACAGTTTTCACTTGATTTTCTCAACCACCCCCAACAACTATCCCCCACTCCCCACCAACCCAGCCCTCCCACTGCCGCCTTTTCTCCCCCTCACACAAAATCAAGAAAACATTGATTTCTGAAATGCTGCAGCCAGCGCACTTACTCACATGGCATCTCGCTCCACTCCAGACTGTCCAACTGAATATCTCTCACAGCGTAGAGCTCCATCCGTTAGGTCAGGACGGCTGAATGAAAGATAAAGGAGGTGGGGAGGCTGCCTTTAGGGTTCGGCTGCCAGATTACATTTGGATGTCTTATCCGACTCCTCCAAAGGGTTCTTATGAGTGATGCCTATGAGAGAAGAACCTGTTCCTCAAGGACATGGTTCTGTAAAGAACCTCATGTAAATGAGATGTGTGAGTCTGTAGAACACCTCATGTATAGGCTCTTAATGCCGTTAACAGTTTTTCCTTAGTCTTCACCCTTCAAACCCTCCAAGCAAGTCCAGGCTGAAGGCCAGCTGCACCCACCTCCCACTGCTCATGAGCCTCCTCACAGCCCTTAACAAACTACAGCTACTGAGTAGACTTTAACGTGATACCTGGGGGTGCAAAAAGTACAGCAACTACCGTAGCGCATGAGTACTATCTGGTCATTCTCAAAAGACTAGCTACAACCTGAAGGAAGTGTGGGATGGCAGTGGTGTTGGGAAGGAAGATAAAGGTCACCAGGAACAATAACTGATGATGCATTAAGACTGATATGGGGAATATTTACTGAGCTACACATACAGAAGTCTGTCTCTCAGTATGGCGTCAGACCACCATCTTTGCTAATGCAACATGCCAGACGTCTTGGTATGGAGTTGTGAAGGTTGCGAATGGTGTCCTGTGATACTCCATCCCATGCAGCTTGAATATCCTCACACGGTTCCTGCAGATGGTATGGTATGGCAGGGGTGGAGGTGGAGTAACACCAGGCCTTCTAGACGTGTGACGCGTTACAACAAACTTGGTGCTGACCACGGTGCCTCCACACAGGGATTCGTTGGGCGTCTCCATCAAGATGAAAGCGGGACTCGTCACTGAAGATGACCCGCTGCCATTCTGAGTCCCTCCTTGACAGTCTGGCACGACACCAGTGCAGTCTTTAGCGGTGGTGACGTGGTGTTAAGGGCAGGGATCATACCTGTCTGCGTGCATGTAATCCAGGGTCATGCAGCTGGTGCTGGCACTAACAGCACGGCTCAAGTGTGGCTGTTGGGTCAGACCATGCATGTAAGACAATCGTTTTTCCGTCTCCGTGGTTCGTGTAGGTTTCCCAGATCCTTCGTGGCGCTACTGCGTGCCTTCCTCCATCTACAGTCGCCAACAGTGGTCTATGGTAGTATCCACACAACCGGTATGATACGTCAAAAAGACCATCAGAGGTATACTTCACTTGCAAAGGAGCTACCAGCACAAGAGCACAAGTCAGAACAGAAGAGACGGCATTATATAGTCAGTCAAGTACAGCGATAAGGCCCGTCCATGCTTACGTCACATGCACAAGCAAGTGTGAGAAATGAATCATTGCCGTGCCTCACAACGTCAAACCTACCCACCAAGTTTCATTCCTGGCTGATTCTATCTGAGCGCAGTTGTTTGTGCAGCTATGTTTTTGATGATGAGTGTTTATAGAACAGACTATAGTGATCAGTGACTCAGCAAATGAGTGAACCGGTTTCCAGGCGACAAACATCCACCTGTTCATCTTACAGGCCCCGCCCACTCTCCCAGTCAGCCAATCCGAACAGAGTTTGTTTATCTCCGACGGGTCTTAAAGGCAGAGTAACAAAAGCCTCTTGTTTCAGCACCTTAAACACGCAGCAGGGAGCCTTGTCAGGTGGACTGTCCTTTGAGAGAGATGAGGCTGGAGGTCCCAGCTAATGAGTGTACATATCAGTGCACACTGGGGAACGAGCGTTCGAACAGTTCCCTGTTTTTTATTAGCCCGCTGTTTTCATTACCTGGATCGCCAGCATTCATAAAGTTTAACACGAGTCCACGAGTATTCCTTTAGCTCGTTCTTTACCGGCGACGTGAGGAATAAACAACAACACATTCATGCCAACAAGATAAATGAAAGAATGGCGGCTGTACTCATTTCCAGCCAGCCCCATCATCTCCATCAGGAGCCTGGCCTGCAGTGATGGAAGGGAAATATCAGTTACAGCTGCAACAATATGCAGCGTTTATGCAGCTGGGGGCACCACCATCATTCATTTTCATAAAGAAAGAGAAATAAATAAATCCCTCCAAAACTTCAGGCACTTTCCTACATTTACATTTATGGCATTTAGCTGACGCTCTTATCCAGAGCGACTTACAAGGGTAATCATATTACAGGTAGGTCAATGTGGTGTTAGGAGTCTTGCCCAAGGACTCTTATTGGTGTAGCACAGCATACTCACCCAGACCGGGAATCGAACCCTAGTCTCCCACATGTGGTGGTGGTGGTTCCCTGGAGGGTAGTGGTGTTACACCAACCAGCTACTTCCTACTTCCAGGCGTTCCCCTTCTGCGTCTTTAATCTCCAGTGGGACTGTGAAAATGTCACTTTGAATGGCTGTGAATGGAACCCCTATCAGATCAAATCCTTTTTCCTCCAGCTGTTTTCTATGCTCAGTCAAATCGTCTTATGCCAATGTGTGTTTTTCTCTTTCCTCATTCCCAACAATGAAGGCTTGGACAGGCTAGGCTGGCACACTGAGCACCGTGATGGGTTTGGCAGGAGGGTCTTTGGTCTATTCCTTTTGAGAAAGCTTTAGAGATCTTGAGTGCTAGCACTTTAACACAAGGCTATCTCTTCTAACAGTACTTCTAACTAACGTTGCCGTTCATCCTCTATTATTATGTAGGTTATGAGCCTTACTAAACACTAATGTCTCAGTGAATCATTAAATTATATATGTATGATTTTATGGTCTAATCTTCCCCCGGAGTATTCTCACCCTGCGTGTTTATGTGGTTCGCTGTTCCAACTGACTATAGCCCAGTTTCCCAAAAGCATTGTGTTCATTATAAGAATTAATCTGCACGTGTCGCTTGAAGTGTTTAGAAGTGTTTCATAAATATTACATAACCATATACGTAATATACTTTACATATTTGTAGAGCTACTGTGCACTTTAATGCTGTAATGTATTTATTTATTTATTTATCTGTGTTTATTCATTTTGTTTAATGAATGAACACATTACAGACTTTGATTAAAACCTTAAAATATTATAGACTTCAGTAAATTGTCTTAGTTAACCTTTGACCTCATAGGAACATCTTTAAAACCTTCTTTGAACATGGCTAATTGTAATTAGACGTTTCTATATAACTGTATTAGCGTTTGTAGGAAATGTAAGCCAGGTAAGGTCTGGGAACGTTCCATGCTAGCTGGGTATCGGGCTTATCACCTGCAATCAACAGCGTACATGGTGCTTAGGATGCTAGTTTGTTGGCTAATCCAACTCTGGACCAACATTAGCACAGCAGAAAGACCACCATGCAGTTTGTGCTGGTCTAAGCTGTTTTCTCTTCCCTGCAGGGCAATGGAAGCCTGTTTTCCACTAATTAGCACTGTGCAAACTACATGCCTACATCATCACAAACCTTCCTCACACTGCGTCGTTCTCATTTCCACGGTGTGGCTTTTGACATACTGTTCCCATAAAAATGGCTTTAGTATTAGCTGCAAAGCTAAGAGCAGTGGCGGCAGCCATCTTGAAGTCGTTCAGTGTGTTGTGGAGTGTCAGGAACCATATAGGCAGGCCCACAGTGTAAAGTGGTTTGAGGGGAGCATGTATCGCACTACCTGATAGGGTTTAGGCCTCATTGCCCGTTACTACCCAGCTGGGAAGGAATCAGCTTAGCCTAGCATAAAGTCCACACTATGCTAGCCTGTTCTATACTGCTTTGTGCTGGTTTGGTTCTGGCTTAGCTGTTCGCCCTGCATGGTCATGCTGCCTGACCACGCTGGTATAAAACACAGTATATGATGGTGACTAGCAAGTCAGATCTCAGAACATTCTAGATCTAGCATTCTAGCAGGGTTGTTAGCTGATTAGCTTCATAGCTCCACTGCCAAACTAAAGAAGCAAACCCCAGACATGAAAGATGTCTTGGCTGGTCCACTTCATTTGTCTTCAAGGGAAAATGGAGACAGTTAGGGTTAGAGACACTCCAAGGGGGTGGGTAGGGGGGTCACATGTCCAAGTACTAGCACAGTCACTTGTAGCTAAGCGCTAAGCTGTTTTCTCTCTCTCTCTCTCTATCTCTCTATCTCTCTCTATCTCTCTCACACTCTCTCTGTCTCTCTCTCACTCTCTCTCTCTCTCTCACTCTCTCTCTCTCTCTCTCTCACTCTCTCACTCTCATTTTCTCTCTCTCCCTCTCTTTCTCTCACTCTCACTCTCATTTTCCATTCTCTCTCTCTCTCTTTCTCTCTCTCTCTCTCTCTCTTACACACTCTCTCTCTCTCTCTCTCTCTCTCTCTCTCTCTCTCTCTCTCTCTTTCACTCTCTGTCTCGCTCTCTCTCTCTCTTTCTCTGTCTCTCTCCCTCTCTGTCTCTCTGTCTCACACACACACACTCTGTCTCTCTCTCTCTCTCTCTCTCTCTCTCTCTCTCTCTCTCTCTCTCTCTCTGTCTCTATCTGTCTCTCTCTGTCTCTCTCACTCTCACTCTCATTTTCTCTCTCTCTCTCTCTCTCTCACTCTCACTCTCATTCTCTCTCTCTCTCTCTCTCTCTCTCTCTCTCACTCTCACTCTCATTTTCTCTCTCTCTCTCTCTCTCTCTCTCTCTCTCTCTCTCAGCGCTGTATGTCCTGGTGCTGCTGGCCTCAGCGTGTTGCTGTAGTTTGCTGAAGCCAGCCAGTCACGCTCCTGTGCTCTTCCACCGGGACACTAACCTGCAGCGGCTACTGGATCTCCGGAGCAACCTGAGCGCCCAGGGGATCTCCTGCCACATGTGCTCAGGTGAACCAGAGGCTGTGCATGCCCAGCAGGAAGCGAGACTAACAATATCAGTCCTCCAAACAAGTCTGTCTTGCATCCCTCCATCATACTCTCATCTGACACCTATTTTCCCCACCCCGAGATTTTGCCAATTCTTTTCTTCCCTGTGTTCACGAGGCCTCATTAGCCTGTCGGGACGTAAAAGTAGCACATGTGCCTAAAAGGCGTCACGGAAAACTACGGAACGCACGTCCCTGAATTATTCATGTGCGCCTCCAAGTCGCCTCCAAAAATGTCATTAAAAGGCTCGGTGGCTCACCGAGACCCAATTTGATGGAGCGCTGTTTGACACTTCATGAAAGTTTAATTTGGCTAAAAGTTGTGCTGTTTTGTTATGTAATGGCTCTGCTCCCAGAATGCTTGGTTTCTGCCTTAATAGCTCCGTCTCTGTCCCGCAGGAGTGTTTATGGAAAGACCTCACAGCCTGCACAATAGCGTCCACTCCGTGAGCTCCAGTTCGAGGAAGCATTCTCCCTCCAGCCAGGCCGAAGGCAGCCAGCGAGCACCAGACGCTGCTAACTCCTCCCAGTCATTGCCAGGTCTGTCTTTCTCTGGGTTCCCTGTAATAGGCAATTCTTTGCGGTGTATTGGGATTGATTTCTATACACCGCCTCAATGCCAGAAAAGCTGGAACAGTACGTGTCATGCTAATAAAGCAGAAAATGGTGATCAATAATTTGCAAACAGTACAAAAACACAGTATCTGAAGTTCCATTTTAGGACCTTGATGCATGGGAGTAGGCTTGCGTATGGATGGTAGGGATCCGACCGGTATACTGAGGTCAGAGCTGCCACGATTATGCTCTGATATGCTTTGGAAAGACCTAATCTCCAATATAGCCACGCAAACATTTGATTGGCTGAAAGGGAAGGGGCTATCTGAAGGATGAAGTCATGACTAGGAATGGTCTGTTGTTGGATGAAGGGTGTAATGGGTGGGTTGTTTTGTCCTTACCAATGTTATGACTAGAGTGACCACATGTTCAGCCGGACAGTCCGGTTTTCCAGCTTCCAGTCTGGCACAGTGTCTGGGTGGACGCCTATTAGTCCTCTTTTCGGGATGAACTATTTAAAATGCTCTCTGAACAATATTATATGTGCCATTGGCTTACGCCCGTGTCAACAGACATGCCTTGCATTTCATTGGTTTACCAAGGTCATGTGACATTGTGATTTGTCTACTGACTAACCGCAACTCAGCCCTCTGAATGCTAGTCGATTAAGCAGCTATGTCATTAATTCCACCCAATTAGGCGAGTAAAGCAATCAGTTATGTGTTATATAGAGTCAGTTATGATTTTAATTTTGTTCTAGTACTGTGCCCGACCCAACCCTCCATTTATGATGACCTCCTTATTGGGTGTTATTGGGTCAACCTGTGTCTTTGTTACCTGTAGGCAGTCTCGTCTCCATCTGTGATGAAACTGGGGTCACAGCCTAGATATGGTCACACCTGTGTCTTTGAGGACACTTAGTGCCTGCAGCGTCAAGCGGAAGAGAAGCTGTTTCCTACTCTCACCTTTCCTTTAACAGATGAGACACCCCAGTCTGTGAGTGATCCGGGATGATGGGAAGTGAAGTGCCATCATCATGCAACCAGTTGTGGAGTCATGCAACCAGTTGTGGAGTCTTTGTTGTCTCATCTTAGGCTTCATAATGCTTTCAATGGGTAACAGGTCTGGACTGCAGGTGGGCGAGTGTTGCACCTGCACTCTCTGACTACTTAGCCATGCTGTTATAACACGTGCAGAATGTCTCCTGGCACTTACATGTTGAAGTAAGCGTGGACGTCCCTGAAAAGGAGGCCTACTAGAAAGCAGTATCCCCTGCACTGAAACGGATAAGTGCTGCACTGTGGATTAAGGAATGGTAAAAGCCTGCGCAACGTCAGGAATGGAATATCCGGTCCGCCTGGCGCTCGCTCTCATGCCTTGTTCTAGCTCTATTAATTCACGTCACCTTGCCATGAGCACGCTGGCCGGTGTTCACGCTCTCTAACAAGATAATACCTCACAACGTATACAGGTGTGGGCGTTTCTAAGCTGCCCCCTGATGTAGCACCACCTTATAATCAGCTTGCATACTGCTATCCCACGACTTTTGGTTTGTCAGTGAAAATAAATGGGTTTTTATCAGTGCATAGAATTGGTATGTCAGGGTGAAGCGTCCTGCATTCATCCCAAACTGTAACCTGCACACAGTTTATTAATGTGGGCGGTCACCTCAGCATTTATGCTGGTGCACTGATGGAAAATGGTGGATGTTATCATCCCTCATGTACCTTTCAGCATTATTGGTGCTTTCAGAGATGTGCAAGTTAGCCACTAATACATGACCCTGGCATTTTTCTTCTTTGGCGACATTGTGTTTTTAAAGTATTGCCATTTAACGGCCGTTCAGTTGGTGATTTTCAGCCTTACCTTTTATGCACATCTCTACCACATCATGTTTTTGATATTATCATTACTGTGGATGTTGAGAAACCAGAAATAATTTCCATCACTTGCTCTTTGAGGAAGACTGTGGTTATTTGGGATTGCTGTATTGGATGTTATATCAGATTGTTCTAGACATGTTCTTTGCTCATCAAGGACTTTGCCTATATACTCAAGCATGATTGCATCACCTGTGTAAGATGTGGTGGTGGGTGTAGCTCAGCGGATAACACCACTGCACACCAGGGAGCCACCACTGCATGTAGGAGACTGGGGTTCGAATCCCGGTCTGGGGATTGCTGTGCTACAACAATACGAGTCCTTGGGCAAGACTCCTAACACTACATTGGCCTACCTGTAATATGATTAACCTTGTAAGTCGCTCTGGGTAAGAGCGTCAGGTAAATGTAAGATGTTCTTGAAGATTTCATAATGTTCCTAAATGTCCCCTGTGCCACCTTTTTTGGAAAAGAGTTGCAGGCATTGGGTTTAGAATGATTATAGTGTTGCTGCCGTGGGTCTCCATTTTGGTCGAGTTGCTTTATGCATCATTTGAACACAACAGCTGCTGTTTGCACTGGGTAAGCATGTCATGATGAATGGACCAACAGAAATGGCCTTTAGTTTTTACTGCTTGGGAAAGACGTCTGGTTCTATTGACTTACATTAGGTAAATTCGGTTTTTGGCCTCTGCTGTAAAGTTGCCATTTTGGAGATACATGTTTTCATTGGACAGTATAAATGTTGCCTACAGTCCATTAAAGGGGCAGTTTCTTCAGTCAAGTGGGCAGTTGTTCCTGAGCCTCTGGAGGATGCCATTAACTGTGGTGATTAGCTGAGGCTAAGAATTCCGAGAAGTTGGTTTAGTAGTAACGAGCGGCCAACAGCAAAACAAGTTTATTTTATCGCCTGCAAAACAGGCATTGTGGGTACTAATAGCACCATGTCAACCTGCTAAAGGTGAATGAGCAAGTTAATTACTTGGGATCGACCCAGATCCATAAGGTACCTCACATATAAACCCGGACCCCGTGTCTGAGTCTTCTAAGTATTGTAACTGGGCACCAGTGTTTTTAAATTGTGTGAAAGGAAGCTTCATATGGTCTGTCTGATTTCTCCCGCAGACGGCCTCCTAGCAGTCTATGTGTCTAAGCTGGAGGTGGACACACCTATCACGCTCTACCGTTACTCTCTGAGCTCCAGCGTGCAGGCTCCCTGGAAGGCACTGACCACGGAGCACGGAGACGTGCCATCCTTTCAGGTCCACTCTTTTATTAATTGCTGGCTAATCAATATTATACATTCCAGTCACTCACTTATTGAGGAACACTGTAGTCTTGTTGGATTGTTGTGCTGGATACATCAGCTGCACCCAGAAGGAAGTGTGGGATGGCAGTGCTGTTGGGAAGGAAGGTAACGGACCAGGAACAATAACTGATGATACATTTAGACTGATATGGGGAATAGTTATTGAGCTACACCTACAGAAGTAGTGTCTCTCAGAGTGGTGTCAGGTCACCATGTTTGCTAACGCAACATGCCAGACAACAAATCGTTCATCCTGGAGCTGATCACGGTCCCTCCACTCTGGTTGTCGTTGGTCGTCTCTAACAGACAAAGGCGGAACCCGTCGCTGAAGATGACCCTCTGCCATTCAACGTCACTCCATGACTGGAGTCTGGCTGACGTTGGCGTGCTGTTAAAGGCAGTCAGCGTAACAGCCTAGCATCGTAAGGCCGTCTGCCAATGATGCTGGCACTAACAGGGTATCTCATAGAGGGCATCACTGCTCGCTGATGGTCTGTAATCGCGGCTGTTGGAAGGGTTGCCACCCGGCCTGTCAAATAAGGAATCGTCTTTTATTTGACAAGGAAATGTCGTGTCCCGTGTCCCGCGATTTGTTCCGTATTTCCGTAAATGTCCGTAAATTTGTTCCGTATGTCCGTAAATGTACGTAAATTTGTTAGTTTGCGGCAAATATCTGTTACATTTGTTCTGTACATTTTTCCGTATTCCTGTAAATGTCCGTAAATTTTGTTTACGTATTTGTTCCGTATTTGCGCAAATATCTGTACATTTTTCGTATTTCGTAAATGTCGTGTCAATATTCCGTAAATGTCGTATGTCCGTAAATGTACGTAAATTTGTTTTGTTCCGTAAATGTACGTAAATTCCGCGCAAATATCTGTACATTTGTTCCGTATTTCCGTAAATGTCCGTAAATTTGTTCCGTATGTCCGTAAATGTACGTAAATTTGTTCCGTATGTCCGTAAATGTACGTAAATTTGTTCCGTATTTCCGCAAATATCTGTACATTTGTTCCGTATTTCTGTAAATGTCCGTAAATTTGTTACGTATGTCCATAAATGTACGTAAATTTGTTCCGTATGTCCGCAAATATCTGTACATTTGTTCCGTATTTCTGTAAATGTCCGTCAATTTGTTCCGTATTTCCGTAAATGTCCGTATGTCCGTAAATGTACGTAAATTTGTTCCGTATGTCCGTAAATGTACGTAAATTTGTTCCGTATTTCCGCAAATATCTGTACATTTGTTCCGTATTTCTGTAAATGTCCGTCAATTTGTTCCGTATTTCCGTAAATTTGTTCCGTATTTGCGCAAATATCTGTACATTTGTTCCGTATTTCCGTAAATGTCCGTAAATTTGTTCCGTATTTGCGCAAATATCTGTACATTTGTTCCG
The DNA here is from genome assembly GCA_024036415.1 of Prochilodus magdalenae. Lineage (NCBI taxonomy): Eukaryota > Metazoa > Chordata > Actinopteri > Characiformes > Prochilodontidae > Prochilodus > Prochilodus magdalenae. The sequence continues at coordinate 284,377 of JAMWET010003864.1, forward strand.
TATTTCCGTAAATGTCCGTAAATTTGTTCCGTATGTCCGTAAATGTACGTAAATTTGTTCCGTATTTCCGCAAATATCTGTACATTTGTTCCGTATTTCTGTACATTTGTTCCGTATTTCTGTAAATGTCCGTCAATTTGTTCCGTATTTCCGTAAATGTCCGTAAATTTGTTCCGTATTTCCGCAAATATCTGTACATTTGTTCCGTATTTCTGTAAATGTCCGTCAATTTGTTCCGTATTTCCGTAAATGTCCGTAAATTTGTTCCGTATGTCCATAAATGTTTGTGAATGTGTTCTTTTTTCCCCAAATATCTGTACATTTATTCCGTATTTACGTAAATGTCCGTAAATTTGTTCCGTATTTCCGTAAAATTATATACACGTCTGTCACACACACATGAATGATCAAAACCCACTCAGACCCACCCACCCCCCGGACTGAGCTCAAATACGGGACGCACTTTGTTCGGTATTACCGTAAATGTTTGACAAACACGTCACACTCGATTGATCACACCCTCCCCCAAACAACACCCCCACTCCCGGAATCAAATCAAATACTGGATGCAATTTCGAAGACATGTCACTCACACATAACCACGCCCCTCGTCCTTTATTTTCA